>JAWWEV010000169.1:29757951-29826828 GCA_035583235.1 Hafferia zeledoni | reverse complement strand
TGAACAGCTTTTATTGCCCTCTTCACTGAAAGGAAAGGACAACTTGGCCTGAAATACATATTTGAAGGCTAGGCTGATAATTTTCTAAGGGCTTAATTAGGTTATATTAATCTCAGTGTGTAAGAAGTTGTGAACAATCTTATTAAATCATAAATTGTGATGAAACGACATTAAACTTTTGCCCTCTACCTGGCCAGAGAGCACAGAACAACATGGATTATCTCACAAGAGTTCTAAATATACACTGTTGTTTACAGTTGTCTAATATATAATTGAAGTAATAATAAGAATAAAGAAGGTGCATCTAGTCTAAAAAAACCCCTATCTTTACTTTAGTTCTTTTGGTTTATTAAAATAAATTAACCAGGTAGACAGGGCTTGCTTTTGAGTATCATGTAAGCTTTTCTTGAAACCCATTCTAGGCAGAAGCAAGAGGTTTGAAACTTAAATTATAGGGAAATAACAGTTCTTATGTGGGTAGAAAATAATCAGTCTTCTCAATGTTAACACCTCCTTTCAAGACTCACTGGCATTCCCTCTGAACTGTGTGGTACTTCTGCTTGCATAAGGTATGGCTGTAGGTGGGTGTTGTGCTGGAGCTAAAGAAATGGGCATCTCATTCATGAGCTCTCTCAGAAACAGACTGTGAGGGGCCTGGTGGCTCCACTGGTCCTTGTCTGGTCTCTGGTGGTGGAAAGTCTGTTCCAAAAAGCTGCCTGAGACTTCCTCTTGTAGCTCTTGGCAGCTTCCTCAAGTCTGTCTGTGCCTCTGGCCACTGCCTGTGATGTAGGAATATTGATGTTTGCCCATCTGGGGCTAATCTTGTACACATGTGGTCCTGCATGTCTGAAAAGCAGTCATTCTAACTTTGAAAAAAAGATATCAAACAGGCATTTCCTTGGCAGGTATTCTTGTCTTAACTGATGCATTGATATGATTGTCATTTTGTGAATACAATGAAGAAAAGTCTCCTCTTCGTATTTCAGCACAGGTGTTTTACTGCAGAGGGAGCTCTTCAGTTGCTGCCACCTCAGTGTCCTTGGTAGGACATCTCAGAGTGCATCAGGTGACTCCTGCCAATACCTGTCTGTGGAGCTCTCTGAGCAGTCCTGGGGGCATCCTGCTAAGCCGGACTAGTGGGTCTCTCTGCAGGTTCAGCAGAGCTCTAGAAACCCATCAGAATTACTGTGGGTCTGAAGCTAAACACAAAAAATTCTCATTTTGAAAGTCAGAGGCTAGAGAAAATTAAATAAAATATAACTTATTGCAAAAGTACCAAAGTTCATTATGGATAAATAGAAGATTAAATAAATTCAGTCAAATGAGGAAAAACTAGGGATAATATCCTATGAATTGCCTTAGCCTGCACAATGTCTATACTGTTATGTATTTTATATTTGTCTTTAGGAGCCCACGAACTGAGTTCTAGAAAGAAAAGAGAAAGAGAATCCTGTATTATGTGGCACTAAGGGAAAAAGTTTATAAACAATGGTAATGGTTATGTGCAATGCATGCAAACTTGGAAACCTTGCAGAGGTCTCTTTTCATAATCACTGATTACATATCAGAGCCCAATGGTCGCAGTAACTATAGTTTTGGTTTAGAAATTACTGCCTATATAAGGTGAAGGAAATTAATCAATTTGGGGATCACATCTGACAAAGGGATAAAAATCATTTAATACCTTTCCAGCTTTTTATCCTTTTGATATAACATCTCATTTTCAGCATGCTTGGAAATCTCCATTGATTTAAAGAAAACTGTGCTTTAATTTACAGCAGATGAAGCTCAGATCATCAGACACTCACATTTTCAGCAATCATTAAATTTGTCTAGTTGGTGGCTGCCATTCTAGACGTTGGCAGGCTTAGCATGTAAACACATGGAAAGTGCAGATTTTTTTGTGTTTGGCCATTAGTTTTATTCTAAAACTTGTGCTTGGCTGTCTGCACAGAGAGGGACAGTGTTGAGGTGGAGTGGAACACAAACTTTGTTTTTATGCTTCCATCTGTACATGTCCACCCACATACACCTCAGTAGAAGTAATATGGAGCTAAACCCTATGGAAGAAGAGAGTAATATTACACAGCATTTGGTAAGATGCTCCATTTCAGTACCATAGCCTGTTTCCCTGTAAAAGAGCAGTTATTGCTTTTCAGCATATAAGAGCCAATTTAGTAGCAACTTGAGTATACCTGTGGGCACTCAGAGCTATTTTTTGGACAGCTCGGGACCATAATGGTTTCTGTTTAAATCTCCAAAACCAATGGAATGGCAAATGCAAAGCAGGTCAGGCTACCACACTTCAAACAAGATCTGGACATAAAGAATGACCCCTAAAAGTACCTTATCATTGCTCCAACAGTGACAAACCTTCTCCTGGATGAATCAAAGATCTTTGTTCAAGGCCAGGCTGGATCAGATTTTGAGCAACCTGGTCTAGTGGCAGATGTCCCTTCTTATAGAATTACTTTGAAAACCAAGAGAGAGACTCTAAAAACAGTCATATATCTCAAAAGGATAGTTTTAAAATTCAAACTGTTCTATATTTTCCAATAACTGACTCTTTAATGTAAGCCTCCCACTTCAGTTAGAGAGTTATGTTTCTTATAACATTATTTACATAGCAGTACCAATGTGGGCAAGGTTTTGTAGATGAATAAAGATAAATTCCTAAAAAAGGAGGTGGTTTAAATCTAAGCAACAATCAATATAAATTCAACCTTTCTATAGCTAATGACAGTTTTTAAATTGGAAAAAGGATGATGGTAAACCACTCTAGCTATTGAATTTTGTTGATATCATTCTCCTTGACTGATAAACATACATCTCATACTGGAGGAGTATGCACATGCAATAAAATGTTTAGAATATGCTGGCTTAGCCAGCTCTGACACAGCATTCGACTCGCTAGGAATGTTATGCTTTGCATGAGAAAGGCGTATCTTTTGTGGAGCTTCAGATATTGCCTTGTTTTAACAACATTTGCAGAAACAAATCATGATAATGATCACGCCTTATTGTGCATGAATAACTGCACTTTTCACGCTTTCATGGGAGTCTAGGAAAGGAAGAAGACAATCCTAGCTGAATGAGAGAGACATCCACCCATGCATTCTGCAGGAATTACGAGCATCAGCCACATGGCTTATGTGCTCTCAGTAGGGCCCAGGTACCACAGGGACAGCAAAGTCCAAAACTGTTACTAGAAAGATTAATTTTGTGGTGCCTGCTTAATCCTGGAAGTACCTGAACTCTTGATGTGCCTTGCAGTTGAACTCTGGCCTCACACATGCTTTGGGCTGCAGCTCTGTGCACCCCAAAATAGTCCTGCAGCCCCTGTAGCCCAAGGTGAACTCAGATATGGCTGCAAAAAAGCTCTGTGGTCCTTGGTATTTACACTATCTGAGTCTTCTGCCTCCTCACAACAGATTTGTGTATAATAGCCTGATGGTTAGGGAGGGCAGGTTAAGTTCTGCTCCCAGGATTTTGTGTAGATCATATTCAGTAAGACCTTACTAAACCACAGGGGCTGAAGGCAGTACCAAAATGTCAGTCCCTCCTAAGAAATGTGTTCTCAGCATTAGTCCAGTCAATCATGCTCTCTCTGCCTCATCTTCATATGCAAAAATGTGTAAAGAGATGTGCAAAAATCACTTTTGGACACGTTTGTGTATATTTCTGCCCTGGCAGCTTCATCTCAGCTTAAAGCCAGACAGCGAAAACACTTTTGGGGCTGCATGGATGTCCATTCCCCTGCTTGAGGAAACCAAAATGAACTGCTCTTGTCTCTGCAGCCATCACACAACCCCCAGTTACAGTGCTCTGAAAAAAAAAATAAAGGTCCTTTCACTTGTAGTAAAGTCTACTTGAGAACTGAGAACTATTAGACTATGGCAATAGAGCTGGTGTTATGCCTCAAGGAATGAATGTAGGAGGAGATTTTCAAGGGCAGCAGGGAGTTATCCTCCCAGTAGCATTTAACTTTTCATAGGATATGAGGGCTAGCTTCCAACATGCCTTGGAATAGCATCATCTTTGGTATTGTTTATTTGACCCATGCCCCTTTCAGGAAAAAGGAAAACAATTCTGATCATTTAGAAAAACATATTTCTAAATGGATTCTGAAGTTTTGCTAAGCATCAAACTTTAACAGAAAAATCGTATTACTTTACAGTGTTTCTTGGGACTATCAACTCCAGATTCTTTGCCATTGTACCATAGCTCTGGAAAACCATTCACAAATGTTAAAATAATCTGTCAGAAATAAGTGAAGGATGAAAAAGAGGAGTCTTGGGCTGGGGGGCATCTGCCAGAGCTCCCATTTCCTTCTTGCTCTCACATGTGGCTCATGATTAGCATTTGGCTCTGTATTTTGTTAGTTTTTTCAGCACAGTAGTGCAGTGAACATTAATTGGGCTAATTATGGTGAGCTGTAATTTAACTCAGTAATCAAACCCATAAACCAAACATTATCAAATTTATAAACTCAGCATGCTCAAGTGCACTTAGTGATAATGAACTTGCTGAGTCAGATTATCCCCTTCATGTTGTTTATGTCAGAAACAGATTTGGGCTGTCTTGCATTTAGTATTTTCCACTGCCACATTGCATGGAGAAGAAAAATTGGCAATACTTAAGAACAGAATCCTCAATATTCTAATTTTTTTAACATAAAGCAGAAACTTCATTTTTGCTTGCATGCTTTAACTCTGCTGGATGGGGTTGTTCTAATTTTTACTCTAATGGCAGTGAAATGTTTCATTGCTTTGTGTACCTCAATCCCATCCTCATAATCATCTTTGGGTAAGTCAAACAAGAATCTGGTATCTACAAAACTTCATTTCTACAGATCCAGAAAATTTTGGCCTCTTTTACATAGGTCAAATGTTGTGCCAACAGAAGCAGAGCTGACTTCCTAACATTGTTGTATTAACATACCTCAATTTTAGCCTGGGGGAGAGGGAAATGATGTTGTTTGGAATGAGATGGTAATTCACTTTCCATGCTTTCTCAGTCCTAAGGCATCTTTTCAGGATGAAACAGCCAGCTGTGTAAATTGAAATTGGTGAACAATTGTCCACTGGAGGCTCTAACATCTGAAAAGCAGAGTTATACGCTCTTCTCTGTCTATATAGAATATGGTGTTTTCATTTTACAGGGATAAGGGATTTACTGTTAAATTAATGGACATTTCAAACTGCAGTGGCAACACATGTTGCCGCCTGCATTACTGGGAAATAAGTTGCATCTGTTCAAGTTATCACTTGGAAAGAAAAGCTTCCGGTTTCTGTCTGATGGCACGAGAACACAACACTTTCTGCCCCTGTGCCAGGGGAAATGAGGTCACAGGCTCTCGCCGCACGCCTTGCAAGGGGATCTCTCACATACAAGTTCGGACAGGCATTAAATTGGTTATGCTTCAACTTGTGATTTTTGTTTTCATTACCATCTGCACTCTTGAGTGGCCCAAAGCATTTTGTCCTTTTTATAGCCTTCTTTGGTAAAGCCGTGGAAAGCTGATCTCAAATACACATTAATGGCCTTGGATTTTCAGGTCATTCCTTACAGCAAAGACTCCATTCTGCTGCTTTTCTCATGGCGTGACACCCCAGTGGATATCCTCGCCTTCACAGTCTATCTTCACATCAGTGTTTTTAATTCCACTTGGCTAAGTCACGACATCAGTCTCCAGAGAAACTTAGACCTAAGTGCTTCTTGACCAAAAGGATCAAAAAGCTACCAAGCTGCAAGCCACACAGCTCTAAGGATTAATGGGAATTTGCTCTGCACACCACAGAAAGCTGAAGTCTGCATGCGCTCTTCAAGGTATAAGTGTGATGGTACAATGTGATTCCTGAGCTTATTCCCTGTCTTTCTAGGCTGAGAGCAGGATAAGTAACATGTCTTGTTCTTTTGCAACAAGATAGTGTATTTTACAGAGAATAATTACAGTGGTAATATAGAGAGAGCTGAGGCAAAGTTTAAAAAAATAACAAAAAAAACCAAAAAGCTTTGATACTTGGTATAAGTACAGAAGTGTGTTGAATGTTGGTGAAAAATAAGGGAAAATAATTGTGATGCCAAAGAACTCACATTCTTCAATCGTTATTAGAAGCAGCACGGATGTGATAGCGAGTCAGCTCCTCTTTCCCTTCAGAGAAGTAGAATCATAGAATCATAAAATCATTTAGCTTGGAAGAGCCCTTTGAGACCATTGACTTCAACCCTCAACCCAGCCCTGCCAAGCACATCACTAAACCATATCCTCTAGTGCCACATCCACACATCTTTTAAAACCCTCCAGGGATGGTGACTCCACTTGGCAGTTTGAGGCCATTTACCTCCCATCCTGTCACTTCCTACCTGGGAGAAGAGTGTGACCCCCACCTGGTTCCAATGTCCTGTCAGGGAGTTGTAGAGAGTGATAAGACCCCCTGAGCTGCCTTTTCTCCAGGCTGATCCTCCCCCCCAGCTCCCTCAGGTGCTCCTCATCAAGCCTGTGCTCCAGACCCTTCACCAGCTTCCTCTAATAGTGGTTTCTTCTTTTCTTCATGTCTACTTGTAGCAAAGCTGAAGGATACGCTTTTGCAGGCCAGACTAGAAGGAACTTGCACTGAGGAGAGGTAAATTTTGCCATGAACCAAACTTTCCTATAAAAGTATTTCTTTTAAATTGTATCACTGAAGCAATTCAGAACTTCTGCTCCAGCTCAGGGTAAGGAAGCACAACTCTAGAAGCACGTTCACAACTCACTTCACCCTTACCATAAATGTTTGTTTTTCTCTCCTCTTTCTTTTCTTGTCTTTCTGGGTTAAAGAAAAGACCATGTGGTAACACTGTTACCTTGTCAATCAGATAACAGGCCGTCTTTTTCTATTTAGACATGGTAGGAGGTCATTCTGAGGAGTAAAAGATAGGTTATGTCCCTGAAACCTGGCAAAACATTGAAAAATAACACCCATACATTAGAAAATTCTCCTAAGTATCACTAAAATGAGGAATCTTAATTTTCTCAGGCCTAATCCTGTGATATATTTTGTACACATAACCTCCAAGGTCAAAAGAAGATAAAAGACCTGGAAAAATACCCTAAGTCCGTCACATACCTCATTGTTTATTCCTTCTTCAATAAAGGAGTTTCAAGAAGCAAAAACATATAATTAAGACTTAACTGATGCTCCTATAATAACTGCTTTTGATTTAGGAGATAAAATTAAATTAGCAGATAAGGTCTTTTATTTCTGCTCAGCCACTAGCGTATTCAAATAGAGTGTAACTCATTCCTTTAAAAGGCTCAGTAACAAAAACAAAGTGGAAGGCAGTCACTTATTAATCTATGTTTTTGTATAGGTATCTGGAAACTCTGCTTTGCTGTCATTATTTAAAACTCACAAACAAGACACACTGTCAGTGATTCTCAAGACTGGAATTCATGGGAATTGTCTAAACAAAACATATTCACTCCTCTTATGTGTAACCAAACACATAAATGTTGTTGTCTTTTTATTCCTTACAGATGGTTTGTATCTCTAAAGATTTATAGAAGAATTCATAAATTGACATCACTGGTATGTAAGAAATGTGAAGCAGCCTCTGCTCCCATTGTTCCCTGACTGTGAACCTGCCGCTGGCTGAAAGAGTTTGCTTAAAATATCAGACTCGCAGCACAGCTCCAGTGTGATCACAACGCTGACCCTCCCCTCGTCGGGGACTCTTCAGGACTAAATATACAGCTTGATAATTAACAATTGTCATCTCTTTGGGTCATCTATTTCTACATCATTTCAGCCTCCTGGCCTGGCACTGCAGCCTGACAGGAGATGCTGATTAAGTAGCTCTAAGAGAATGATTGTAACCAAATGCTCTGATGAGTGAACCCTCCAAGAGCTCCAAAATCATAAGTGAGTTGGTGCACCTGTCATCAGGAGCTTCATATTCATCCAACAGTGACCTGTCAAATTGACTTGTTAGCGTGGCTGATAATGCTCCTGCCTTTTCCCTACTTAAATAAGAGCAGGGAACATCACAGATGCTTTTGAATATCTTACAAAGAGCATCAGGGAAAAAAATTATTCTACTTTCACTGAAGATTTGTGTAAAGGTTGGGAATTGAATCCAGATTGCCTGATTGCTTATGTGGGGTCTGATGCACAAGACCAGCCCCTCTTTTGAAGCTCAATGTTCTGGTCTTTCTCTATTTGACAGTCCTTTCCCTTGTTCCCATTTGTCTTTTGGATGCGCTGAGTGGCTCATGTGAGGATTGCTAAAATCACAGCACACAGGATTTTATCAGACATGATTTTTTGAAAACCTGTGTTGCATATATGTCATATCACATAGTTACAATGTAAATGCATACTCTAGGAGCAGATCAATATGAGACTTCCTATAGGAAACTCACCTGTGGAGGAGCAGTTCACTCAGAATTTATCCAAGGAAAACCAAAAAAAAGTTAGTCCTGAGAAATTCCCGAAACATGTATTATACACCACTGTGGTGTCATAGTGCTTTCCCTGCTGAATTAGTGATTATATCTTCAATACATTTCCTTCTTGAACAAATCCAGCAGTAAAGTAGAGAAAGGGATGTAAACTCAGAGACTTTTTTCAAGAATTAGAAGGAGATTCAATACTGTGCCAATGATTTACAAGCAAAATACCTTCTGAAATAAGAAAGTCCTGATATATTTTCAAAAAAAAATGTTTAAAATTTGGATTTACCCGATTTTTTAAAATTAATCTTCCCTATAAATCTGAACTCTTAAAAAGCACTGTCCCCAGCTCTTAGATGCTTTATGATTTGTTTTGTCTCCAAAGGGATGGATTTGCCAAAATGATTCTTAGGTAAGAATTGACCTTACACTCTGCATGACTGTGGGATGATTTGTAAGACCTTAAGACCACAGCCTGAAATGGGAATGGACCTGACAGTGACCTTGTACATGTGAAGGGGCATAGGGCTTATAGCCTGAAGTGAGATAAATACCCATTTCATGCATGGCCAAAACCCATAATCCAACCTGGATGCAAAATATACCTGGATTTCTGTGGCCAAGTAGATGGAATGCCATTTTCTCATACTCTCATGGTGAAACAGCACTTTGTCTTGGCAAGTGAAAGGACCAGGCCATCCAAGTTGAAAGGGAAGTCAAGGCAGATCCAAAGACCTCATTCTACTTGGACGTTATACATGTCCAAGATGAGGCAGAAACAGCCTTTCATGTGTTCATTGATTCACTGATTCTTCATTAACACTCTGATATTTTAGTTACGGCAACACTTGCAACAATAAAGAATTCACTTTAATTGGGACATTCTAAGAATTAAGAGGCATATGAGCAGCTGTGAGGGAGTTCATGGGACAAAAAAAAGAGCCAAACCCCAATTTCATCTCTGAGATTCCAGGGAGCAGAGAGATAGCTTGATTTATTGGGAGACACAAACTCTGCACAGGAGAATGCAGAAGAAAGAGCCTCAGGGGAATCTTTGATGAGAGAAAACAATCTAGACATAAATAAAGACTTCAATGGATTTGTCCCTTTATTATTTTGGAGCCTGATCCAAATCTCCGTTAAGTCAATAGGAGAACTCCAGCTGGGGTTTAGGTGAAGAACTGAGGGCGCAATTTTACACACAACTCGTGTCACTTGGGAATATTTCCGTATTGTAGGGCAATATGTTTATTAAAGCACTGAGCTGATACTGAGAAGTATTCAGCTATTATAGGGTATGCTTTCATTGAATTACTTGTTGCTGTCCAATAAAGTAAAATATAGGAAACCCTTTAGTGTTTCATCATATTCTTGCTCATTTCAAAGAGGACCAATATCTCTGTGTCTGGCTCACATATTAAAAACTTTCCCTGCATATTAAGTTTCATTTTTTTTGGTCATAGGCTTAGCTTCAGATCTTTTTGTGACTTTTACTAGGGGCTATTTTTGAAGGATTCAAGTCTGTTTTGCCAGTATAACCTTCAATTTCTAATGAGTGTTATTTCAAAGGAGACTTTTCCACTGGTAGGTAACAGAAAATAAAGTTACCTTGAAATTTAATAAGCATTATTTACTCTGTATCTACTAATAAATCCCATCATACATCCTGCTTTCTAAAATGCTAGAGGTTATGATCTCTTCCTATTTGGTATTCAGAAGTTAAAGAAACATTTAATTATTTCACTTGGGGGAATCAGATTTCTCTTTTTTTACTTTTTGATTTTTCTTTTGTATGGCCACAGTTTCATTTGTGATTGTAATAGTGTTACTATCACCAATTTTAAGAAAGATTTTTTAAAAATACTGATTTTATTCTTCTTTTTCAGTCAAACATTCCTCTTCCAGTATTATGGTGATATAATCGTATTTTCATCATAACATACAGATGTTTTATTCACTCTTCACTTCCCATTTCTTCAAGGCCCAGTACAAACCTAATTACAATTTTAGCTAAGGCTTTCCTTGAACATTAGCAGACTTTAGATAAGGAATAAAGCGTGCCATAAATTCACATACATATGCATTGTGTCTGTATGTGTGTCTGTATAAATCACTTGCAAGCTATGTTAGATTTCTTAGTAAATGTACATTGCTAGAATTATATATTCCTTTTAACGATATATGTATATATGCTGCAATAGTCCATTCAGGCCAACAAGCTTTTTAAAATCAATAACAGATATAAATCTGTATCTCTGGTTCCAGTGACCCAAATACATTGCTATCATCCATAGCAGGGTGGGTTCTTATAACAGACCTTCTGGTTGTATTTTTAACATTCAAATATGTTATAATAATTGCCCTGCAATACCTGGGAGACAATTTAAATTAAATGAGCATATGGAGTTCTGTAGTATGAAATACCTCTCCCCTTGAACTACAGGGATCCTTTTAGTGCTGTTTTACTGTTAAAAAATACATAAGCATCTTCATCAGTATAAGGATAATTTTAATTTTTAAATCATACAAGTTGGGTATCTTTGGAAAAGTTCTGAAAATGTACATGGAGAACTAATTGAAAGGCCGTTACAAACAATAATAACCAGTATTTGCCAAATTATTTTATGTTGAGTCATGTAAATTGAAAAAAGAATTATTTTCTTAAAAATAGAAAAAATATGTTTCAGCCTAAAGTTTATTCTTCCCCCTTACATCACTAGTTAGATATTAAATATATTACTCACATTAAAATGTAAGCATCAACACACTGGACCTTTCTCTTTTGATCATTTTGAATTTCACTATTAATACTTTAATTTTCCTTACTCTGTGTGTGTGAGAGAGCATATGAGTGCATGCATGTGCCTCTGATCTGGCTTATACACTGTACTAAATTGTTCAGTAAATACTCTGCAGCAGGATAAGGTCTAACTGGAAGAAAATTGTTGTGAGTTACAGGAAATTAAAAAATTCCTGCAATACCAACCCACTACTCAAAGTCAATCTGTGGTATCCCACAATCCACTTGGCTCTGAAGTCAAGCCAGAATGATTTTTGAAGAGTAATTTCAAGCCTTATAAAGGGTCACATCATGTATTAAAGCCATATTTGCTTCTGTGTTTTGTAAATTTTGAACTCATTACTAAACCTTTGTCTCTTATGCTGTACGTCTGGCTCTGAACTTTCCTTCATCAATCTGATCCTTAAAACTCCAACAAAAACATGCAACACATTTTGCATGTGAAAAAGTGGTAAAACACAAATAGTTACAATCTCAAGGTGCTGGCATTTAAGGAAAGCTCTAAGAAGCTTATCCCTTTTTTTTTTTTTTTTTTTGTACTTCAGATAGGAAAAACTCAAGCAAGACGTTGCCCAAAACTGTTATTTTCTGACCACCTTGGGGAAGTGCTGAGTGCCCTCAACTCCTGTTGACTTCACAAGAGATTAAGAGAGTTCAGCACCTTCCAGTATCAGTCTCACAGATATATATCTATATCTATACACATACATACATATATATATACACATACATACATACATATATATATAAAATGAACTGCTAACCAATCAGATCATCTACTCCTTCCTTTGCCCAAATTCTTTGTGAAACGATCAGACCCAAAGCTAGAGGTAAGACCATATGCAATTTGCAATAAGCAAAACGTGTCTATAAACAAAATACAATTGGAAATCTGGGAATCATTTATACAGGGAGTGCTGGCAAAGTGCAGGCATATGTGTACAAAACAGTGCAGCACCTCTTCAACAGTTCCATTTCTGAAGTTGCTATACTAAGCCTTTATCACAACACACTGTTAAAAACAAGGGGTTTACCCCCACAACACATCTAGAACTGGGGTGGGACAGCACATCTTAAAACCCAACAAAGATGTGAACACAACTTGGGCTTTGATTCTTCTAAGCTCTCTTCTCTTGGAGGAAATTGTCATTGATCTGCTCTCACTCAAAACTACCCACAGTATTTCATTATGTGTCTACATCCCATACTCACAATGACTGCTCTAAATTCCTTCTGTTTACCCTGAATACTTTCTTTTTATCATGATAATAGTCCTGGAGTGAATCAGCTGAAAGAATTTGGAACAATCTAAACAGGGATTCAAGGGAAATATCCACTAAAGTGTTTGCAAAGTCAGAATGAGATGCAGCTTGGTCAGGGCAGCACCCATGATAAGCCACACAGAAAAACACCCCATCGTGTGGCTTTCACTGTCTCTATCACATGGATGCCCCAGCCAGGTCTGACATGAGTGGGAAGTGAGAAGGATGTATTTTGGCCCTGCATGCTGCCCTGTGGAGCACACTGTTAAGGTCAGAGCTGGCCAGATGATCAGCAGAGGAATACCCACTCCTTTTCTAGAAGGCATACAGACTTTTTTGAGCCATTAGGACGTGCTAGGGCAGCTGCACAGACACCAGATGAGTCTGGATGAAGCTCTAAGCTCTGCTGATGCTCCAACATGTCCACATGCACTAGGCCAATAAAGAAACACATGTATTCCCCATGCCTATGCTGCCTTTTCTCTAGTGCTTCAAGCTCCAAGAAACCGTAAAGACTTGCTCCAGTGAAAACACACAAGCAAGGACAAGAATGTAAAGACACCTAGACCAGAAGAACAAGAGGAGAGGATTTTTTAAATGTCCAGCAGGCCACTGAGATGGAGGGAAGAAGCATCAATCCCTGTTTTCCAGGGATATTTTAGGTGAGGCACAGCGTGCACAGAACTGGCCCCACCCTTTAACCCCTAAGGTTCATCTGCCGTGGCTGAGAGAGCTTGGACAGTGATAGTGAAGTTCTCGGGACAGGAACCTACAGCCCTCTGTATGGTATTCCCAGGAGGTCTCCCATCCAAGAACTAAACAGGCCTGGGCCTGCTTAGCTTCCGAAATCTGACAGGATCGGGTGTCAGAGTGGCATGGCCATAGTTTAAGTCCCAGTAAGATGTAAATTAAATTACATAAACCAGCAAATGCAGCTCCATCTCTGCCATGTTGTCGTTATAAAATGATGTTGATAAATTTCTTTAGAACTGTACAATTCACGTTTGGGGGACTGATTTGGTGGTAAGGTGCTTCAGAACCACAAAACCAAGGGGGAGGCATGTCTGGATGTTCTGTGTGTCTAATTTAGAAATTTAGTCAGGCAAATGACCTCTCCTTGGAGGCTGACTGAGAGAGGTTCTGCAGATTTCCTCTGCAGGAGCACATACATATGTCAGAACAGGCATTGCTCCAGTATGGCCACTACAACCCCTTGAGCACTTCATGTTAATTTGGTGGCAGACCAGGTGACTCCACCCACATACAGAAATCAGGTTCTTTAGAGTAACTTTCAAAACTCAGTTTTAACAAATGCTGCATCGTAGTGAAGTTGGTTCTTTCAGAAATCAAATGGCTGGGAAGATTCTAAAGATGTCTTGAAGAAGCAAATATACAGTCAGTTTGGATTAAAATTCAGACCTTCACCCTTCTCTACACAGGAAAATAAGGGTCTTCAAAGCTTCCACTAATGATACATTTATTTCTGTAAACATACTCTTCTCCCTCACCTTTCCTGAAAAAAACAGGGAAAATAAATGTGAAAGAATATAATTATTATACTTTCTTTGTATATTGAACATCTGTTCAGGAGACAGTAAGAGAGAACTCACAGGAACATTTTTAAAATATTTTGTAGTGGCAGTCAATGCTTGCATATTGTGGAGATGGGTACTGCACAAAATCCCAATTAAATTCATAGAAAGAAACTTGGCTTATTTAAATATTTGCACAACTGATTCAGATGTGATTTCCTCCAATGAATATAGGGTACAAAAATAAAAACAAAAATTAACATGGAAAATAATGGCAATTTGTATTGAGACAGTGGCAGCTCTACCATAACTGTGGTTAGGATTGTTTCCATTATAAACCCAGGTTTCCACTCCCACTGCTACAAATTACAATAAAATATTTTCAGCTTCAGATATGGCATATATGGCCCCTGTCCAGGAAATTGTTTAGGCAAATTTTAGGTCATATGTCAGACACCAAATACATTTTTTTTTTTTTTTGAAAGTGAGTCATAGTTTCTCTATTTCTATTCTCACTATTTAGTCACACCATAAATAGCTGCTGTACCATGAAGCTGATCCAGAAAACATAAAAATATATTCCTGCACCTAAGATCAAATCTGAGATATGAAAAGCTTCTCATAGTATTTTAAAATCCCTTTTATGACAAACTCAGAATCGCAGGGTTGGTTAATGTATAAATCTTTGAGATTTACAGCCAATGGGAAATTTGCCATGCTGATGAGGTAAAATCAATTTTATCAGAAACATCAGTCTGTAGGTCAGTGATACCACTATAACATGTGTCTGTCTCAGGGCTAAATGAGTGGGGACTGTCTTTGGACAACTGTTTGAAAGAGCGTGAGAAAATGACAGTCACATATTTAAAACCATAGTTCATGTATGTAAACTGCTATATGCATTGTTATTGGCAAAAAGGCAGTTTGGTTTTCTTCTGGGCCATACATATATAGAAATGTTTGTCCTCAGTCAGATATCCAGTGGCAACATAACTAATTATATTAATCAACAGCCTGAAGTCAAATGATTGAACAGCCTTGAAGGCTGGGTCTGTTGAGGTAGCTTTAGAAGAAGAGTGCCTAGTTCAAGAACAGTGATTTTTGGACAAAATAATGACCTCCATTGACATTATTGAGAATATTACCACTGAATCCATTCAGCTCAGCATTTATTACCTGACACTCTGGTTGTGCCTACACTACACGGTTGTGTCCCCACTCTGCAGGCTGGACCCACTGTTGTGCATGTGTCTATCTGCTCACTCTGTGGCAAAGAAGTCTTGGGCTGTGCCATTTATTTTGGACAAATTCATGCATAGGGACAGAGAGAGTTTCAGTGAATTCCAGTGGATGTTATGGATCAGGACAACTGGGAGGCCAGCACTGGATACAGCTCCAGAAAGCATGTCCAGGACTGACAGTCCTGAAGGACGCCTAAGGTTTCCAGATTTTCATTGTTCTTTTAATGTGTTTCCTCTTTCTTATGAAACTAAACTCTGTACAGGAGTAGATTTATATAAATCCTATCTCTGCCTGATTTTTAAGAACTTGTGCACTATAACTTTTCTAGTTAAAAGAATTCCTCTTTTAAATGGGCCTGTGGGTCAAGGTGTAATTCAGTGAACTTTAAGCATGACCATGGAGAGATTCATGACCTAAGTTAAATTTTTCTTCACAGTGGAACATATGCATATCATCATGTGGAATTTGGGCATCACTGTAGTGACTGACATATTTGTGGTACTGCTCCTCCAGGAATTTCATTCCTAGCAATATAAGATCAGGTTCATTTGATGTTTATATTGAATCTTGCCATTGGTTTCACCATAATTGAGTTGCTTTTGATAATCCATTAAACAGTTTCTGGAAAGCATTCAATGCTAAAATGTCTTTTTATTAAGCTAATGAAAATCACTAGCCTGATATAAAGAGATACAATTAAGAAATCCACCTTGGAAGAGCTTAACATCTTTCATTTCATCCTGGAACTACCACAATGCAGCCATAATTTAAATAGGAGCCATCCTTTTGAAGAGTTGTGAGTGAATGTTGTAGGTTAGCTTAGGGAAGTCCCAAATGCAAGCTGATACATAATACAAAAATGCTAAGCTTCCAAGGAATCATTAAAAGTTCTTTCAAACACGAGCAAGCAAATTAATATATAACAAAATTATGACATTTCTATATGAAATATGAAGACACATAACTGGTCAATCTCCAGTTTTCAAAAGCCATTAGAAAAATTCTCTGCTTTTATCTTACTGAAGATAATACAGTTCTAGTCTAGGCTGGAAGTCTGTACTATGCAGCAAGTTTGACAACCCATGGGGATGTAATCTTTTTCATTTGTGTTTTTTAAGTAGCCATTTGTAGTAACTTAATACTCAACTTCATTGAAATCATAGACTACAAGTTTTGATGCCAAACTTGCGAATTAGTTCAGCTAAAGATGAGTTTGATCAAAATTCCCATTGGACTTCAGAGAGACAGGAATTTAGTCCCAAGTTAAAGCCCCACTAGAATGAAAGATGCTTGGAGCATATGCTGAGATCCAAATTCCAAAAGCAATCCATACTCCCCTTTTAATGATGCAGAATTTACACTGTTGTGTCACCAGTTGGAGCATAACCTAATCTCCTGTCACCTGATTCCTTCATTAGTTTTCTGAAGCTTTGCTTTATTGTTCAAGGTAAGGAGTCAGGGACAGAGACATCTAAAAGATTTTTTTTCTTTTCCAATAAAGTCTTCTCATGAAAAATATGTTTGAAAAAAACCCAACTATTGAAACATCTTCCAAAATGATAGTTTGTATGTTTTTGTGCTTGAAACCACTTTTAATTACATGATTTCCTTCACTTTTATTTAAAAATAAGTGTTGAAATTCAGTATGAAAAAACCCAATGTGCATCCAGAATAATTATGTCCCATCTGGCCAAGAGAAATACTTTTATCCATGAAGGGTTTGTTTTTTCAATTTCTCTGAATTTCAGAAAGAAATACTCAGAATATCCTTTTATTTACATAGTTTTTAAACAATTATTTTGGCTTGTTTGTCTTGGAGCTGCCATCAAGCCAATAAAACAGTCTTTTTCTTGGTGCTCTCCTCACTGTGAGATGGCAGCATGAAAGGGAAACTGCTGTTGTGCAATGAGAGAGATGAGAAATCAGGGAGCAAGACTGAGAAATAAAAGTCACTGAGTCAGAAGCTGGAGAGAGGAAGGCGTGAAGGTACAGGCAAGGAACAGGAAGTGAGACATTATTGCCTCGGGGCTTCTGCCTCTTGCTGACCCAGTAGGGGGAACCCAAGGAATCCCCCAGTCTGGAGGATAATGTGGGGGATAATGAGACTAACCAGAAGCCCAGAGCCAAAGAGTAAACAGTAGTACAAAGCCCCCAGCCACAATTATAACTGACAGGACATCATTTTTAAACAGGTTTTGGATCCGGAGAACAGAGAGATGTCCAATTTTTCAACAAGGCAAAATTCCATGGAAAGTAGATATTGCTGGGGGCAGAGTGGGTAGAGAAATTAAAGGGACATCACTCAACTGAATCCAACTTTCTGTCAAAAAAGCCCTTCTGGAAAGTCTTCTGTCAGTCTTGTCTGGGGCATATTCTTAAACTTGAGACCATGCACATCTGTCAAATTTTGCATTCCCTTTTCCCTGTTTAATGTGAAGCTCAGTTAAACCTGTATTCCTCTAAATTGTATGTGTGCTCTGAGACTACATAGGAAGGGGTGGTTTTAACATTAAATTAGAGCTGGGATTTAATATGAAAGGAGGTACTCTGTGAATGGGTTATGAGAGTCATAATGGTCAGCAAGTATATTGACAGATTATATTCATGCCTAGGTTTGTATAAAACCACAGAATAAAATTATCATTGAAGAAATCCTAAATAAGTATATACATACTATTTTCCTCCTTACATAATTTTTCAACCTGTAAGCAACAGAAATATCCTTCACCTGTACATTTAAAGAGATTAAATGTACAATGCCTTTTCTATTCCTGAATTTTAGATGTAAGTTCATTCACATTGCAGTAAGTTAGCACAGCCTGATTTGGTGCAAGATAAAAATCTCTATTTCAGAGCTGGTGTGTTCACTTTCCAACCGACGCTTCATCTCCTGACAGAACCAAGTGGTGTCCTCATGTGTGCATTCTCTAGAACCTTACCAGCTGGATCACTACCACTTTTTCTGAAAGCTGGGAAGCAGATAAGATCATGACATTTTTTATTGCAATCTCTAGAGGAAGGTCTGCTTGTCCAACAGCTTTACAACTCTAAAAGTACCATTCTCCTATCTCTGCACTGGTTTTGGACCTCCTTGTGGTGGTAGGCAATCCCAGAGGAGCTCATCAAGAGCTGTAGGCCATAACCAACAGTCATGACTAAGCCTCTCGGCAAAGCCATGTCCTTCCATACTGTGAGAATTAGGACTGGTCTTTGACTTCTGGCACCAGTTCAGAGTGCAGATTTTTTGAGGAGGGTACAGAGAGCATTAAAGATGTTGCTAACCTCTGTATCAATGACTCCGAGGGACAGGAGATATCTCTTGAAAGCCAAGATCTCTTCTCAGCACAAACAAGAGACACAAGTTACAGAAATACCAGTATGGATTTATAGCCTCACAGCTGTGGGGATCTGAGCTGCTATTTGTGTCTGTATTGCAAGTGCTACAAGACATGGGAAGGTTTTTGTTTGGAACTGACTGATTCAGCCACCTCAGGTAGAAGTGAATTGGTAGTTGTTCTGAGCTCTCCACAGTCCACCTCTTCAGATTCTTAATACAGCACAGAAATGCCAAATCTCAAATTCTGTGCTGTTTTTTAATTCCCCTCATATATCAAGGCAAACTCTTCCACATGAGGATCTCCTCCCAGTGGTGTAGACTTAAATGCTAAAATTTTATGTGGAATCCAAGCACCACCCAAATGCATTTCTCTAGCAGTGTGAGCAGAGCCCTCCTTGAGCACATGGGTTGTAGGACAGGTAGTGAAAACCATTTCACAGTTTGGTGTCTCTGCTCTATACCTGGGGTATTGTTTCACAGAATTGTATCACAATGCTACAACAGGTGGATTTCACAACTTCCTGCCAAGGAATTTCATCTAGAACAAAGCATAACATCTTGGCACTAGGCAAAAGTCTTTCTGGGGAGTATTTTATAGCATGCACATGGAAAGGCATCAAGAGAGTAAACACCAATTAGGGAAAAGGCTAAGAACACTGTTAACCCCTAAAGTTCCACGTAATCATCACCAAAGTCTGTTTATTCAACTGTGGGATTTGTGTGCAACCACAGGGGACATAAAATGGAATTGAAATCTGAAAAAGGGCTTGACTATGACTCCAAAGCAACAAAGCAGAGCTACTTTGTTCATTCCAGCAAAGGTATTGGTGCCCTGTCATTCACACAGTGCAGCAGCATTTCCAGGCATGACACTACTGAAAGTCTTTCTGGGTTTCTCTTTGCCTTTTTAAATAAACTCACACAACTCCGTGTGCTGAACCAGGTCACAGAACAATGTCATGTCTTCAGAAATAAAGCCTATCTGAAGAAGAGAAATGTGGAGTTTGTAACCTGCTCCTGCAAAGATGGGCAACTGAGAACCCATAACAAATTCTCTTACCTTTCACCAGCAGTCAGAATGCCCTGGGAGAGTGCGCAGAGAGAGGCACTGAACAGGAAGGGCAAAACGAGAAAGTGTACAGTCTCCATTCTCTGTGGTGGCACCCGATATGGGGAAGGCAGCTCATGCTTGAAGAGAGAAAACAACTTTTAAGTAAAGAGAAGCAAGAAAAGACCATCAGTATCTTAATAGTGACCTCCTAGAGCCTCTTTACCTCAACTAGTAAGACTTCAGACCTGAGAAATACACCATTCTCCCTCTGCCTGATAAATCGGAGGAGGAACAGTGAGTGCTGTACAGGAAATTGGACACAAGCCTCACCCTCCAGGTCCTCACCTTGGAGCTTGACATGCAGAGCCCAGCAGAAACCTGCAGACAGCTAAAATGAACGCAGCAGCTTCAGGGGAGGAAAATGAAGAACACAGTGAGCTTCTGACATCCATCTTACTACAGCACCAAGTTTTTCTTGCTCTACCTCTATTAAAAGTGCAGACACCAAGAGCAGGCCTCCCATCACAGCAGAATGCAACTCCTTCTCCACATGACAGCCTCAGAGCTGTCAAAAGGCAGCTTCTGTGGGAATAATTTTATCTTTTACTCAGCCAGTCCCTGGGGCATGGGCAGGCCATGGGAAGAGGTGAGTCTTGCTGGGTCTGGCAGAGCCCAGAGCTACTGGCCAGCAGCTGCACAGTAGGTTGGCTACATGTTGTTCTCCCTGTCTCACTCATCAGGGGTGACAGGAAAGGGCAGACACCATTAGTTTGGAGACAGTGTCCTGCCAGCATCCCTGCACAGCTCTCAGATCAGGTATCTGCCAGCCCTGAGCGCTGGCAGAGGACACGGACGGTCTGTAAACAACTCAGAGCTGTAAACAAGTGCGAGCATTTGTATAGCATCAAAATATGGACACTCTTGTTGATTTTGGGTTTGTTGATTTTGTTTTTACACCATTGTACTACTCATTTTAAGCTTCTGGATTTTTTAATGGCTACTGTGGATTTGAAAATTTACATAACTTCTGTATCTATTAAAGTTTTTATGTCTATACTTTTCCAGGGTCTATTTTTTTCCATTATATCCTGGTAGAATAAAGTTTGCAATGAAAAGCTTAAGACAAAAACTCCATGAAAACAGACATTCTAACCATGGAAACACATTTCCCAACTCCAGAGATGTGTATAATGTGTGGAAGCTTTAGAGTAATACTTTCTGGGAAATCTTGGGATTTGGACTTACTTAGACAATGTTACAAAACTGTAAGTATCACAAGTCCAATCTGAATATAATTTTTATCCAAAATCAATAATCTTCATTTCTGTCAATACAGTATTTCCTTATGCAATGTTTTATGACAAGTTTCTTGAAAATGCTTTGGGATACCAAGATGTGTTCCATTAATTATTTATCCATTCTTCTATTTTCAAGAAAAAATTCTTATTTCTAGTTTGTTTTTAGTCTGCTGAATCAGTAACATGAATGCAGGTTTAACTCAATTATAATGAAAAAAACTCCATTTCTCATATATATACATACATATATCTATATGCTGAACCAAAAACATATCTGTAAGTTCATTGACTTCTATAGAAAACTTTCATTTGATCCAGAGAGACAGAGGCAAGATGAATAATTCCAGCAGCCTGTAGGCTGTGAAGTGTTAACCAGTGACATCACTGCCAACAGCTGAGAACGGCTCTTACAGAATCAGCTGCTTCGAAATTGGTGTGCTTAAAAGCCAGTTTACAGGCTGCCCTGTAGCTTTTGGGGAAGGTGAAGGGGGGGAAGAAATAAGAGGTTTTATAATGTTCCAGTTTGCCTTTGATCCTGTGGTTTAGGGTGTGTTTGCTAAAGAAATCAATTTCTTTTGATTTAAAACGAAAAGTAGGGTTAAACTCCTGCCTGATGTAACTCTTATGGAGTTACACTTGTGATTAATATTTTAATACAGGGGCACAAGCTATTTCAAGTGCTGTGCTTTCTTTCAAGCACCTTTGACTGTATATATGAAATTCTAGAGTAGCATAAACTAAACAATATAAGGAGTTGTAAATACAGTCGGTGAAAACAGTATAAGAATCCAGTAACACAAAGTCAAGTCTTCTAGTCAGGAATGGATCTGAAAGACTTCAGGACAGAAAGATGCCACCATCACTGAGAAGGTTTTTTTCATAAGTATAACAGGAAAAAAAATTAGAAAAGGCACAGTAAAGGCACAGACGATGGGATGCTGTTTTTACGACTCTGGAACAAATCCAGAACTTAAGTTGAGGAATATATTGAGCTTTCTCTTCTGCGTAGATGGATCCCTGTGAAGTGTAACCTACACCCCTGCTGGGCTGAGTGCAATGGATTTCCAAGGGAACTCTGGGAAGAGCACGAGATTATTTTTCTGGACTCAAAGCAGATTTCCAGCTTGAGAGGGTTCTAAGTGAAACATGGGAGATGCATTCCTGTGCTGGATGCTCTGTTGATATTAAAGAAATACCTTTTAAAAAGCTGACCTTTCTTGCAGTACTAATCTTTTACTCCTCCAATACTAATCTTTTACTGGGACAATCATGCCTTAGAGACTATTGCTGATTTTACAAAGCATTTTATTGCATTTCCTTGAGGTTTAATAGGTTGTGTAATGCAGAGCACCTGAAGAATATTATAAAACTAAATCACATAGTTTCTTATCTCCTTACTGTATCAAATTAGACAAATGAAAATACTCCTCTTTCCATGAGTATTATGGATGGGATGTTTGGTGTTCTGATGTTATAGGTTTTTAGAAATTCAATTCTGTAAAATACATATAATTAGAACCAGCAGTATTCTTTTGGAAGAGAAATAGGTCTGGGTAGAGTTCTTTAGAAAAATCAATCTGCATTCACCAGCGAGTCCAAAGAATTTTTAAATTCTATCAACTTTTTCAAGCAATAAATCATCGTTACTTTATATTACTTTACAAACAGATAACTTAAACTCTGGCTGATCGACAACTTTCTTATTCAGCCTTTGACATCAATTATCTATTATCTATTCTTCTGTCAATATCAGCTGTCTAAATCTCATGCAAAAGAATTACACCCTTAGAGAGGAAAAAGCGCCTTTGCTAACTATCCAACATTTGAATGACTACATTTATTCAGTGTTGAGTAGGACTGGGCAAATAATTTAATCAGCACAAAGCCACCCTAAATTTGTTGGAGTTAATGAGTTTTTTCAAGTAGAAACTTTAATATCTTTACTATTCCCTTGGGAAGCAGGGTTACTGGGCAGGACAGTCTCTGACATGAATCTCCCCATCTCTCCCAAGGCTGCTTTGCAGGGGAGAGGAAATCCCTGGGATATGGTCCTGTGCCTTGCAAATGCCCAACTGCTCTTACAGCCCCTTGGAAACACAGCCAGCTGAATAAGCAAGCTTGAGGCTACTGCAGTTTAGGCCAATAGTTTCCATGGCATAATGTTTGCAAAGAATCACAACCTTCAGCATGAAGTCTTTTCAGAAAAGCAAAGCACCAGAATGTTCAAGTCCTTGTGGACACTGGATGGGTTGGCCAAAAGGGAAGATGAGCATGAATAGCCCATTGCCATGGCTGTACATGGCCCTGCCCAAGTACAGCCTGAGCACCTGGGGCCTGTGTAGTAGCCAGGGACACTCAGGGAGCCCTCCAAGCCTCACCAGGCTTAGGACAACTCTCTCCAGTGCTCTCCTTGTTCTGGTTACCCAGACAGGAACAGAGGTTTGTTCTGGTTTTTGCTCTGGGCTTGCACAGACCACTGGAATTGGCAATAGGACAGCCCAAGCTGAATTACCATACAGTGGGACATGGTTCAAAAAAATAGTTGAAGAAAACCACTTTTCTAATGTACTAATGGCAAAGTACTAATTCACTAATGTACTAATAAGGCAATTATAGGATGGGCTGAAGTGATACAGTGGGAGCAGTTCAGGTCTATTGAGCATAAAATACTCATTTAAGAGGACCAACTAATTGCATATCTTCCTAATCTTCCAAAGACCTTTTCAGCCTTTGGAACATTAATAATGCTGCACAGTGAAAGAGGACACACATTTAAACTGGAGCTGAGCCTCATACTCAAGTTTCCTAGAATCTTTTTCTCTGAAATATTTTTTTTATAAAATTAGAGGGGTTTTTTGTTGGTTTTGGGTGTTGGGATGGGATTTTTGCTTGAAAAATTGAAGTAATATCCATGTCTCTATTCTGTATTTCTTAAACATCCACAAACCTGGTTGAGATGTTTCAGGTGCTCAGCATCAGATTTACTTTTGTCAGGAAAAGAAAGAGCTGCCAGCAAATTCTCAGTTAAAGCAGACACCACTCCTCATGGCTTCCTTTATAGGATGACACTAGGTCAGGTCAGAATGCCCCAGCTTTGTTATTGTTTTAAAGCATACTCCAATCATAATTTCCTCTAGTGTTATTGTTTCCACTTTATGTTCCTGCACTGTTATTTGGACAGAGTGACATACTTCCATAAATCTGGAAGGACAGAGATTGACAACTTGGATTTTGCACAAATGTCTTAAAAGATAACAAAAAGAAGGTGAAAGCAATCAAAAGCCCAGCCACATACTTCAAGAAATGCTGAAGTAGGATACATAATGATCTTTTGTCAGTCATTTAAAGAAGGGCCACTGTGATTTGTAGAAAGACAAGTCTATCCTGTAAATGTATTTTTGTTCCCACCAGGGGTATCCAAATGGCTGTGCTGCAGATGAGGAGCTCCATTCTGCACTCTGGTGACATTGTCTTTCACGCAGAGGGGGAAAGTGCTTCTGAGCTACTTTTCCACTGTGTCCAGCTGTGATCACCAAGTCCAGCCAGAATGCTGCCAGAGTGGAAAAGTGTCAAGAACAAATTCTTCTGGATGCTGGGACTTGTTCCATACCCCATCTGCAGAGACTGGGGGCACCAAGCACTATGCTGTGCATCCTCCTGCCCTGCCTCCTGCCACATCAGGCAAATTCTCATCTGTGCCTGATTTTGGATCTTTCCAAGGCAGTCCCTGCCAGAAAGGTGGGGTTTCCCTGGTTTATGCATGAAGCTGATGTAATCTTTTCATTTCTCAAGGTGCTAGTGAAGATAGCATTAATGCTAATAAAGGACCATTGGGAATTCATTCCATATGCAATGAATACATGTTTACTGTCAACTCTTATGCCTCAAGAACCACATCAAGTTTTCTCTGCCTCACACTCAGACCATGTAGTAATCAACATCTCTGACTGGTCTGTTCTCTGTGTATTATACAAAGTTTTCTAGGAAAGAACTCTTTCTTCTTCTGCATCATTTATGAGCCAGTGCCCTGGTCTTCACTGAGTCCTTCAGGTGCTAATCAATAAAAATATTGAGATAATAGCTAATATTAACAGAACCCTTGAAAGAAACTCCCTTCAAAATACAGGCCAGAATTTTGGAATTCGCTCTCTTCCAACCTTTACAATGTCCTGATTTTGAGACAGGAAACCCCATTAATTGCTGTGCAAATATCCAAGTTCATGTTCTGGCTCCTGTATCTCTCATGGCAGGTTAGACCTAAACTTTATGTTGCTGCCTAACATTCTGCAGTTTTCTGGAAACACTTGTTTCACATCTTTGAAGAATTTTTAACATAGATTTTTACTAAATGTAATACAGAATATTTAGTAACATGACAGTATCATAACCTCTGTACTATATTGTTTGCTGATATATTTGGTTTAGTATGCACAATTTGGGCATTTTCAAGTCGCAATATGTTAGATTGTTGTCTTCAGTTGTCACAGCTTAAAATGGTCAGAAAAGCCAATGCTGGACTGGTTTCTACTCCCCATCATTACTCAGTCAAAAGTTGAAATCTTGAATGAAAATCAGCAGGAAGGTAATTTCATTGAAAATGCTGCAAACTCAAAATACAGACACAAATTTAAGCACCTCTCCATCCTAACTTAGTGGTTTGTTTCTTAAAAGCTCCTAGTAACCATGAACAGCAGAGCCCATCCTTGAGAACCAACTCTGTCCTCTTTTCTCAACAGCAGACAGATTCTGAAATTATTAGCTGGGACCTCAAAGTTCTTTCAGAAAATTAAACCTTCTGTCAATTCTAGTATTTACTACCAGCTCAGAAAGAACATTTTCTAATGTTTTTTCAGAACTTTTAGCTTCCATTCACTGAAGGAAGCTTTGCATTTCACAAAGACAGAGATACTCTAAAAGGGAAAGAGCTCCCCACAAAGCAAGCTGGTTTGTGGTTTGATGGGTGATGGCTTTGTTTCTTTCATATTTTTTCTTCTAAATATTCACCTGATCATAATACCCAAGTCAAGAAAAGGCAAAAATAATCTCAATCCCTGGGAATAAGATTAGTCGTTGTTTACCTGTGAGTTTTCTTCTAATGGATGACAGGAATGAAAAGCCTCATTGTTCAAAAGCAGATAAATAAACCCCCGTCTGCTGTAGACATTGAGAGAGTATATGTATCTATATGCTGTACAGAGCTCTGCCATTAGCTAATAATAGCGTTAACAGTTCAGGAGTAAAAAAAATAAAAAGTCTCTAATACTTAGTCTTAGCAGCTGATAATGTAAAATAGGGTGGCATTTGGAAGCATAGGATGATGCCAGTCCCTGGGGAGAGAAAGGTGTTAACTTCTAATAGCTTTTCAGTAATAGCCAAGCATCTGCAGTCCACCATAAAAAAGGGGTTTTAAAAATTAATAGAGCTGAATGTGCTTCACACTGAGGAGAATGCCAGATTAATAAGCGCATTAAGGACCGCTTTGGATTGGAAATAATTATGGAAGATGACAAGGAGCAGAGGTGGCATTGGTGGTGCTTTCAGGAATGCATTTTAAAAAGCAGTTTAAAGAGCCTTCAGATGTTGGTATTATCCTGCGTGACCAAATTAAGAGCAAATGAGAAAAGTTTATCTGGCATTTTGGAGTATTGAAAGGGCTTAGTGTTATAAATTATACAGTATGAGGATAGGCAGTGGTGAGTAAATTCATGTTAAACATTATTGGCAGTTTAAATAGAAACTGCTTTATAAAGCACTAAATATTTTAATTTGGAAGTAAAAGTGTATTCACTCTCTTTCCAAAAAAAGCATATTTGACTTATTTATTTGCCAGCACAATCATTAGATGGTTTGTCACTGATGAAATGGCGAATATCGTTCCCAACTGGCTGTTGTAAATGTAGAATAATAGAGACAGGTTATAGGTTTAGAATTGATTTAGAGCTCCACTGATGAAAAAGTTGAAAGCCACAATGACATCTTAATCTTGAGCTGCAGGCCAGGCTATATGCATTGAAGGTTATTTCCAAATGGGTCTAGTGTTTATCAATATTTAATTGTCTTGTTTCAGCTCCTTTTTTACTACTTGCTCTTTCAGCCCTTACAGGACGGATATCTTCACACCGTGGTTCTTGCTGTTATTGATACAAACCAAATCAGAATCAGCTTCTTGATGGTGATAATACAAATGCAGCCTTCCATCAGAGCTGTTGCAATCCTATCTGATCTGGGGTTAGGACAAGGATAGTCATCTCCAAACTACACAAGGCAGGCCACGGTGCTCCCAGAGCAATTACAGCCACAACAAAGTGCTGTTTCATTTCTTCATGATGATCAGCTTGCCTAAACGCAAATGCAACAATGAAAAAAAAAAAAAAGGAAAGTTTTACATGATACAAAAGTCTGTGCAAACTTCCAAATTGGTTTCAAGACTTTTTCCTCTCAGTCTAAATGTGCTTTTCTTTTTTCTTTTACCTGATTAAGTATTTGCAAGAAGTTACAAAAAACACCATTAATATCCAATTTTCTAATAATTACTTTCAGAAAAAGCAAAACTAATGCTGAAATATCTCCTAGGTGAGTGATACTTGTAAAGAGGCAAACCCCACAATTATAACAGCATCTTCCATTAAACAGTTCTAAGTACTGTATATGCAACATGCTGGAGACTCATTATTTCAAATCCAACTTCTCAAAGATTTATTTTTCTTTTGAAACAATTTCTGACAGCTTTTGATCTTCTAAACTGAAAAAAATCAAAGAAATCTGTTTCTCTGGCATATTAATAGCAAAGGAATTTCTGGATGCTGCAAAGTAGGAACTGAATATAATAGCATCTCAGTTTTATTCATCTTCAAAGAAAACCAAATATATTTTTGAGACTAAAAAAATAGGATACCCTACAGATTTTGAAGGGATGGGATAAACCTCTTTTCACAAGAAAAGATGACAAGAAATTCATCTTGAAGGACGTTTACTATGCCTCTGTCCATTTAATACATTTACAAGCCAGCTGCCATGAGTTAATCTGGCTTTTACATCTGAAGCAAAATTATTTTATAATTTGGGGCTCATATGCCTAAGAGATTTTTTCTATTACAAAAGTCATTGGATATTGTAGATCAACTTGCCAACGGACATGGCACTAGAATACGCTGTATTTATTCAAGGGGTTCATGAAAAATCATTTTGTAAAAGTTATATATATAACCTTAACATCTTTCATTTATGGCTTCCTCATTCCAGATCCTTGCAGGTGTAAAACTGAAATAATAGCAGTTGATCAAACAACTATCAGGTGTGTGTTTTCTGTGTATATATATATATATATATATATATATATATATATATATATGTAACTACAATAGAACTAATATTATATATATATAATATATATTATATATATTATATCTATAAATATATATATAAATTATATTTATATATATATTATATATACATATAATATAGGAAATAAATACGTAAACCCCCACTTCTACAAAGGTTCATAAATTTTGGTAATCACACAGAGTTTTTCTTGTACAGCTGACTGGTGGAAATATTATCTTTCCTTAATACCATTCTGCTGTCTGAGTAGGTCCGAAACATTGAACACACAGCCACGAGCTTAGCTATGGCTGCCATAGGAAGTTGCAATCCTGTGGGAATTGTGTTGCTTACAGTCCCAGGCTTGTCAAGAGGAGGTCAAAGTGACATCTCAAAGAAGCTGCTGGCCATTAAAAATCACTTGGGTATGCTAATTTCCAGAGATAAATTATATATTTAAAAAAAAAAGATAATTTTGACTGTAAACAGTGGAGGGAGGTTGGACAATGTAAAGAAACTACCACCTGTGCCAGGGCTGAAAAACTCTTGCTATGGAAAGTGCTTGATTACCCACCTGAGGTAATGGAATGAAAATTATAACATGTGCATGTCATTAGCATCCAAAAAAGAACAAAATAAGGAGTTCTGCACACTAATGTGCATAAAGTGAATTGTACAACTTGCAGCCACTCTTTTAGTCCAAAGGGTTTTATGTCTATTGACCAGCTGAACAGCATAACTTCCAATGTTTAATAGAGGCAGTTTGTGGATAGAATAAACACCTTGTCTTTAAATATATAAATAAAAGGGTTGATTGGCATAAATACCTCGTCTTTAAATGTATTAATCAAAGTTCTGATTTTATCTTAAATAAAAGAAAGTATCAGAAATGCTAGAATGATAGAAATGCTTAGCTGGAGTAAATTGCCATTATTTATTTATCTATGGCAAATTATTCTAGGTTAGATTCAAAGAACTGCAGAGATGGCACTGCCTCAGCATAATTAGGCTTGAAGTCACAGTAAAGGTTATCATAGTAAAATGATGACATTTGGAAGGCCATGTTTTAAGAAAAAGTTAAGAAAACCTGCTATTTTAAAAATCATGGGAATTCTATGAGTAGAGGAAGTGACAGTAAAGACCCCCTACAAATCAACAAGGCCTTAAAAATGCAGTCACCATTTATGAAGTCTAGAAAGTCACAAAATGATTCCTGCTCTTCATAGGAAGCCAGGAAAGTCGGAGATTTATGGACTATTATAACTCACCTCATATCGGGGAAAACTGGAAAATAACCTTCTTTGAAATGGAATAAATCATCAGCTGTATCCATGAAATCTGATGGTGAAGAGGGAAAATTTTACAAAGTACAGAAACTCAGCCAACATCATTTCATACATTTGTAAATTCTAATACAGAGAACCTGGTTTTCTTGACTCTACCTTTAACTTAGCCTATTTGTAAATTCTTTGAAGCAGGAATAACAGCTCCTGTGTCTTTGCATAAGGTCTAAGGTGATTTTTGTTTGGTTTGAAATCATGACCACACTGTTAACAAGGATAAAACATTTCAAAACTTATATAATATCATTTCATGTAAGTATTAGCAAAGTTGGCACCAGACTCTAGGTATACAACCCAATCAAAAATAAGCATCTCAGTATTTCCAGTGTGTTTGGATATAAGCTGCAGATTAAAACCCATTCTTGACACAAAGAGAACTAAGGTGGCGATAATAGTTTTTATTAAATTTTAAATAATTGCCCAAAAATTTGACGGTTGTTGTCCAGAGCTATTGTTCAGAATTAGAGAGGTTAAAATGAGTGTCCCACCCCCTGAAGTTACACCAGACTGAGATACTTGCTTCAAAAGAAGACAAAGAGTTGCTCAGTGTATGTATTTCAGATGATGATGTCTAGAGATTAAAGTCCAGAGGTTTCTAACTCTGCTTGAGGAAGCACATGTTCTTGTTAAATCATTGGTGGCTTTGGCTGGGGTAGAGGTTATTTTCTTCATAGTAGCTAGTGTGGAGCTGTGTTTTGGATTTGTGCTGGAAACACTGTTGATAATTCATGGACATTTTCATTATTGCTGAGCAAGACTTACACAGAACCAAGGCCTTTTCTGCTCCTCACCCCACCCCATCAGCGAGTGAGTGAGAGTACACAAGAACTGGGGGGAGACACAGCCAGGACAGCTGACCCCAAATGACCACAGGAATATTCCAGAACATGTGGTGTCAAGCTCAGAATATAAACCTGGGGGAAAGCTGCCCAGAAAGCATCTGTTTGTCCATTTAAGCAAATACTGTAATCTTTAAAGTGTCTTTTCATTTGAGTTACCCTATTGCTGAAGCCAGAAAGTTTTGCTTTGTCACAGAAGACTTGTTTGTACCTGAAAGATAAAAGAGACTGTCAGCAAAACTGAACAGGATGTCAGACAAGAAACATGATTTAATACCTCCTGCAGACAACACCACACTCACTGGATTCAGAAAATAGATCAAGATGTTCAAACAAGCTTCTACTGTGAAGTGAGACAAGTCTACTGCCGCTGTCGCTGTCACCCACGTGCCTGTGTGAGGGATAAACATTTCAAAGTGAGGTGCTAGAAGATGTTCTGTCTTGTCACTGCTTATCAATCTGCAGGTGGTCAGCTTGAAGTTGGTCAATACACTCAATGTTAAGGAAATTTTGTGGAGATTTACAAAGATGGTGCACTCTGAATGATAGGACATTTGCTTACTTGATAGGACATTTCTTCAAAGCAACTCATAATGACCACTGGAAACATCACAGTAGTCACTTGGAAGCTCTAGCAGCCAACATGAAAAGCATCCCAGATGATTTTATCAGAGCTTTACCAGTAGAGTCATGTCTATTTTCAGATGTATGTAATGAAATGATTGGCAAACGTGAGCATTGGTTGTCAAAGAGCAAAGTACTTACTTAGTGCTTTGAACTCCAAAAATTTCTTTCATGATGATCCATTTGAACATCATCTTGAAATCTAAGCATGGCTTTGCTGGATTGTTTTCTCTCTTGTTGTTTTCATTCCTAAATGATTTCAGCTTCCATTTGCAAGCAAAGAGACTAACGGCTTTGAATATGCATGCTAGAACTGAGATATCAAAAAAGGAAATTCAGTTTTTAATTTAAGTAAGAGTTGCCTTTCATGATTTTTTGGCTCATAGTGCTACAGGAAGTGAAGCAGAGGAGCACTTCTTAGTGTCCAAATGTCACTTTCCCTAAAACTTCCTTGAAGAGGGCACAGGGAGTGATTAGATAAGAAATGGCAATGCTGCTCTGGTTGCAACATGGCTGCTACAGAGAAATAAAACTACTTAAACTACCCAGCAAAGACAACCTGGTGCTTGAATTCAAGCAAGACCCTCTTACCTGATTACAGTAAAAAAGGAAGAAAGAGAACCCTGACTTGCAGAATACGTTATATTCTTGATGTCTTTTGTGAAGCGGTTCTTCAGTACAGTGTTAGTGAAAATACTCTGCCACTATAAAATAGATGCAAAAAGAAGACTCTCTTTAAAATGGTCACTCACCCTCTCAACCCTTCATTTTCTTTCTGCCAAAAACAATCTCAACCATCTCAAATTATAAGTACACAAAGGTCTACTATTTTCTCCGTTGTTTTAACAACCAGTTTAACCATTTTTAGTTAATATAGTTCATTACAGGTATATAACAAATCATTTTATATGAATAATACTTCTCCAAATTCCTTATGTCTAAGAAATGACAAAACACTTAAAGTTTAAAAAGCTTTCATTAGATAAAGGGCTTACTCTGGAATAGGGTCCACTTGTTTTGAAGACTTTATTATAAGAAGGAATTGAGATTATTGTCAAGGCTTACAAAGCTTCTAAAATGGCTTTTTTAGCTTTTGGAGATTAAGGCATTGACTTTTGTATATCCATCTGAGAAAAGCATCTTAGTCTTATATTTACATTTTTTTACATTTTATTTGTGTTCGAAAAGTGCATCAACACTTTCACATGTAAAGCACCAGTGAAGGAGATGCTACAAGAGGCAAGAGAAACTGAGAGCTGGAACTAAAGTCCTAAACTTCAAGGTTTTTCCAGTCTGAATTAGAATGTCATCCCTTTCATTCTTTACCCCAATTTCTGTTATTTGCAGACTCTTAACCAAGAAAAATATGAAGAAATACTTACCAAAGCTTTAACTAAAAAATTCTACTCTCTAGTCATTTTAGCTGTTGTTTAAATCATACTAACTGTAATTTTGAGGCAAAGGAAAGCTTTTTTTTTTTTTTTTTTTGTTTATGGAGGCTTCAGAAACCAAGTAACTATAGAAATATTCTGCCTCCTGTTTTAAACAAATTGTTAAGGAACAATGTTATCCTGAAACTTGAACACTCACATTAAAGAGGAGAGCAAATTTCATTACGTGATCAGTCTGTTTATTTTAATCTGTTCATTCCTGGAAAAAAATGAATGATAATTTAAACACACACATCAGTTTTACAAGGAGCAACTTTTTTTTCTAATTATGTATTCTTTACTTATTAATCAGTGCTACAATTTCCTGTGGCATTTAACACAGACACAAGTTATTTTCATTCCAAAAGTTAGCAGTTCACTGTATCCTATACACATGGCACAAGCATTGCAAATGTAAATAAATGTAGGCGTCTGGGTTTTAACCACTGCTCTCAGAGAAACGTCTTTTTTAATGTGGTATAACTTGCAATCATGCTGAATGTCATCACAGCTTTTGAGAGTGGGCAAGTCTTCATTCAATCTTAATTTTTCACCGAAAAAAAATGCTGGCATCTGTGCAAAAATAATGAAGTCCATAGAAGAGGAAAGAGAGGAATGTAGCTAATAATCCTGTTTATGTTCTTATGCACTACATTTCATTTACTAGAAATAGCATGACTAAATTCTAATAAATAAATATACTAATTGGTCATTGAAAATGCAAATTTCAATGACAATCTTTAATGCAGTATAATAAAACCCATTACAAGCACCAGCTTTGTAGATGCTTTGATTGTAAATAAGAGATTAGTTTAAATTCAGATGTGCTGAACAGGTTGGCATAATTTCAGGTAGCAGTGGATTTAGGCTGCTTGCCAATCTGTGGGAAGAGCAGATATATTAATGCCTGCACTGTTTCTACTCTCATATGTTCAGTCTGAGTATTTGCTATTTGCTACATTAAATTATACTGAGTGGCAGACATAAATATGGTTTTCGTCTTCCAGTTTCATGCAGATCAGTTTTCATATTCTTAGTAGATTCCATGGGGCCATATTGTCTCAGAGCTTGTTGCAGCTTTTCATCATGTCTAAATAACCTGTCTTGGTGGCCACAGGACAAACAACCTTCTCTCTGAAAACAGAAAGCTAATTTCAGTGTCATTTTCCTCACACTGGCATATTGCAGCCATGTGCCTTTATCATCCTCATCTTCTCTTTCTGTGGTACATTCCATCTCAATTCTCAAGAAATCAAGGAGCAAATTTGTCTCTTGGCAAATCTGCAGATGGTCTCAACTATCCCAGGTCCGTGCCAGTTTACATTGGCCAAAGATCTATTCCCTGCCTGACATGACTGAAATTACCACTGGGGAAGGACATATGTGTGACATCACTGGAGCAGACAAAGATCTTGGTCCTACACCGTGTGAAACAGAAGAATTTTTGGCCCCAGTGCCAGAGGGACAAAATCAAACACCTAATTCTGGATAGGGCCACAACAATGTTATTGGTAGTAATGCTCCTTTCTAAGCTTTACTGGTTTTAGGAAGGACTTTTGCCCCTCTGGGTTGTGTTTTCATGGCTCCAGACTTTTACTCAAGCATCCGTTGGAGAAGAGCATCTTACAGAGCTGTTAACTGCCCTGTTTGCCTGAACACTGCTGCCCTGCTGACAGTTTATCAGGTGGTTCTTGAGCCCTTTCAGCTTCCCCAGCCTCAGCCACCTGTTTTCCTAAGATGAAGAACTCAGCTGACACTTTGGTAAACATAACTGATGAATTTTGCAAGCCAAAATTTCAGATTTTTTTAAAGCACATAAGAGCCTAAGCTCTAAAACACAAATGTATCTAATTTAGTTCTTCATACTACAGCATAAAAAAAAAATAAATGCAGCTAACTCTAAACCACTAGGCTGTGTAGAGCTAATCAAAGTGACCACATGGTGCTACTATGGGTTTCCTTTCCAATCCCCTCACCTTAATTACTGTCTCACATACCCACTTGTTGCATCCTGCCCTAAATTACTTGTAAATTCTTTGGCACTGGGAATGTTTCCAGTTCTGCTTTAGCACACCCCCAAGCACAGCAGTCTGAGTAGGACCTGAGGGATTTTTGTAATAGGAATAATTAGTATTGAAATTGGGATGCTTTGGCCTGAAGGGGAAAAGCCACATCAGGGAAATTGATTGTGGTGTCTAAAATGAAGTCTGCTTTCAAAAAAAAAAAAAAAAAGGACCCTGAATGGCATCTCTGAATGATGATATAACACAGTGACAGATCTTTTTGATGTACTAAGTAAGCACAATATCTGAGGTAGACAGTTTTGACATGTGCTGCAAATACTTTGGGGCAAGACACCCCTTCTTTTCTTCCATAGAAGACAGTTACCTTCTTTACTTTGAATTTTCCTCAGATTCTTTGATGGCATGTAAGTTTTGACAGGAATTTTCATAGCCAGGTCCCTGCAAAAATATGGGCACCTTGAGAATATCCCAGTCTATGCACTCGGCATTTTTCCTCTCTCTACCTTGAAAGCACAGAAGATCTTCCACTGCACCTCAGGTTGTGTGAAAAACACCATTTTATTCAATTTTTGAGATTATCAAGTCTGTTTTCTCATAGGAAGGAGTGGGAAGTTTTAACTGGCTTGTGGTAAACTTTGGTCCCCCTGGGATAGAGGGGACAGGTTCCAGCTTTACATACCTTGGACATCTGTGCTTAGTGCTTTCCTCATAACCCATTGCAGACTGATCCACACTCCTGCATTTTTTATAAACTGAATACTGTGTGGAGAGGTTGCATAGTTTGGTTAATCATCTAGACCTCCCTGCACGGAATTTTTCATTCTGCAGCATTGTCTTTAGCAACGAAAAGATCTTTGTACAAATTTATCAATTATTTATTAAAAGAGTACTTAACTGTAGTACAACAGATCTAAAGATCCAAATTCTCACTCAAGGAGGTAAACCAAGCTGTACATACTTCACTGAAATCCTGCCTTCTTATGCTACTTCTACATTTGACTGTTGGCCCTGAACTGTTATTAATAAATTATCTTAATGATTGTTTTTACCTAAGACAATAACTTGAAAATTTCCTGAATACATGCACACACAACATTGCCACGAGGTTTTACATTTTGATCTTTTATTTCTCATATCCTGTTGGATGCCCTACATAAATTATTCATTTTTCTTCTTGCTATGTCCCTCTCTCTCAGTTATGAGTCGCTGATGTCAAAGAATGAGATGTGATTCAGCCCTTCAGTGCACAAAGAGGACCCACTGGGGCTGGCTTTGGTCCACTCCTTGTCATTGCAACCTGCTGGGTTTGTGCAAAGAATTCTGCTTTGGGGCTAAACCAGCTAGACTAGACACTTCCAAGGTAGTACCACATTAATGATCATAAAACACACTTCCTGACTCTGTCCCAAGAGACTTTTTCAGAGTTGTTTTATGAGAGACTAGGGAGATTTGTTAATGAGTGAAGTAATTGTTACCTGTGGGCACAGATTTAGAACGACTTCATGCTTCAGACTCCAAAAGCGTAAATGTCTTTGTTACAACTATGTTTTGTGCAGCAAACAAAAGGGATGCTCACAGAATTAGAGATATGGATGTTAGGATGCATAATGCATATTTTTTTTACATTCAGAAAAAAATCACTGAGATAAATAGAAGATTTGGTATCACAAGCTCTTGTAACAAAAAACAAAAAAAAAAAAGTGGAGTAATTTTCCATATAATGAGCATGATGAAATTTACAACATGTTGTTTATTTACAAGCATACACAAAATTAAACTACACTTCCTGTTTAATTTGCAGTATTAAACAAAGGCATAATATCAGATCCTGATTCCACTGTGCTAATTCAGGATGTGCTCACTTTTGTTTTGTTTCCAATATTTAATTCTTAATGTAATATTGTGTGCTGATCTGGAATATTTATATAGTTACACATGTATTCTTGAGATAATATAATTGCAGGATAATATATTTCAATGTACCCTTTTCACACAAGGCCTGCATCATGCAAGACTCAAAAATTCCAGTGGCCACATGGTGATCTTTTGAGTTTCTTGGGATTCCCTAAGGAGTTTGGTAGTGCCCCTGCTCCCTCACTGGGCAAAGTAGGTGACAAGAAGGAGTAACAGCGTTGTGGGTAACATGGGTTGTGCTATTTGTGTTCTCAATTTTCCATGCTCCTTAAGGCGCAAAAATAACTCCAAGGAGGTCTTGAAGCTGCTTTGCTTTTACTCAGGATCAGGTGATGCCTGAACATAAAACTGAGAGGCTATGAAGTACAGAGGTGGGTCAGTAGAATAGGAGCCAGGGTCTGCTACCAAAAATCCAATAAAGAGGAATAAAACAGATTGACAAGAATTTTTGCTTTTCTTTTTACCTCCTCTCTGTGTTTAAGGGACTTTACTGAAATGATGTGACTATAGCAAATGATATAACATTTATGAGGCTGGAACAGGCTGCCCAGAGAAGCTGTGGATGCTCCATCCGTGGAAGTGTTCAAGGCCAGGCTGGATGGAGCTCTGAGTAAACTAATATCATGGAAGTTGTCCCTGTCCATGGCAGAGGAGTTGGAACACAATAATCTTCAAGGTCCCTTCCAAACCAAAACATTCTCTGATTCTATGATTCTGATAAGCCTATGTATGCACTTGCATGCAAAACTTTCTTTCCAGATTGCCCTCCTTTGTGAGTGTGAAAATGAGACATTTCTCATTGTGAGAGGTTGCACCACCACTCCCCTCAGACTTCTCCGCAATCCCTCAAATGTCCATGACCTCATTTTCTCCATCACTGCATTCATTCCCTTGCCAAAAGTTCAGTTGAACTTCTCATTCTCCAACAGCTACTCGTTCCTGAAGGGACTCAGCATCAGGCACCCTAATTGCCTGTGATCTTTCATGCAATAAAGTTTTGCTTTTCATCACCTCTTACCCTGTCTACTGACACTGCATTATAGTACCTGAATTCTCTGTCCATCAGCAGCTGTTCACTGCTGGATAGGTGGGAACACAGTGGATATCTGCAAGAAACTGTCTTCTCTACAAGAATGTATTGTTTGTTTATCCAGGTTGCAAGCAGGTCCCATTTCACAACTGGGTTTTTTTCATGCCATTATGGCACAACACAACAGTTGAGCATGAGCAATATGCTCAAGGCACTGGATCCATATAAAAAACAAGATTCAGAGAGTGAATTCTTTCAAAGTTATAGCAAATGTTACGTTTTCTACTCTGTCTTCACTTTCCAAAATCCCCCAATAGCCATCAGATGATGAAGGAAGCAGAAGGAAGCACCTGGCTTCATGTAGCTCACTATGGTCTCACTCAGGAGGAGCTTTTTCTCCCTTAGAGGAGAATCTCAGGTATCAACTTCTTGAGCAAGCAGAGGTCCTTGCATGGGGCCCATGTGAACTTGGTAAACCAAGTGAGGAAATAGGTATTTGCACAACAGAAAAACATTTTTTTTTCCCAAGTCATTTTCTCTATTCCCCTTAACTTCAATTGCCTGTGGGTCTGTAATGTTTCCCCCTCAAGAGCCAGGTTTATCTTCTGGTGGTTTGAATAGTTTAATTATCCTTCAAAAGCCATTCTGATGGGTCTTGTCACCTTCAGGCACAGATGGCCATTGCACTCCTTCTGGGGTATCCAGAAGGATGTTCTGTTCTGGGCAGAACATCCGGAGATGAGAGAAGAAGGCAAAGCTGTTATTTCAGTATACTCAGAATAAATGTCTTCAAAAGTTAGTGATGATTATCTGAAAATATTTAAAAACCAGCTGCAAGTGCTTAAGTGTCATGGCTTAAGGTTCTTTATAAATATGCGTGAAGATCTGAAGAGCTCTGAGTACCTGCTTGCAAGTACTCAGTGGTTACAGTAGTCAAGACAGTTAGGGAGGTCATTTAGTAGCTTAATGCAGTCAAAAAGCAAAAAAGATTTCTATTCACAAGGAGAAGATGACTAAAATAACATCCAGAAAACTGATAGAATGGATATCAGAATCACACCCAAAGCAGCAATAAAGGTAATTACCAGATTCCTGTTACACAGGAAACACACAGTCTAAATTCTTATTTTTGTTAGAGCCCAACTGCATAGCAAGATTCTACCCCAATAGTTGCATTTTGCTGCTTTGTGGATTTCTGACAAGTTGATGTAAGGGAATTTTGAACTGGGTTATGGCCAGGTGTGTGATAAACGTAAAAGATTTTTTCAGCGTTCTTTAATACAAAATACATGCTCAGCTAATGCATCCTTGGTATAAAGCCACTGAAATCAGGTATTGTCCAATAAATCAATTGGATTTTGCAATCTACAGTTGTGCAATTGGAATTCAACTGACCTAAACTGGATCTCATCTAACTAGCTATTTCACTTTCTGGAAGGTTTTCCCTCCTCAAATAGTATTTCTTATTTTTGCTCTGGAGTTTGCCTTTTATACAGGGGAAATAAAAATGAAAACCCAAACACCAAAACCCCAGAGCCAGCTGGGTCCCATATATCTGTTTACTGAAAACATGGAATTATCCAAGCCTTGATAAAACTGCTCATGTGATTGTGCTTTGGGGTCTTCAGAAATGCAGATCACAGTGAGTACTTGGACAAGGATTCAGTGCTTTTAAATGAGAACCACCACCTATACCTTGAGAAAACTTTTAAAGCATTTTCATTCCTCAAGTCATAGATTATCACTTTTGTAAACTCTATTACATATTTAACTGTAACTGGAGTACCTAAATAGGATAAATATATAACTTTGCTTCTTCCATCTTTTTGTTTTATATTCCTTGTTTTGGATTTATATCACAACCACTTGTCTCAAATAGGAATTAAACTCCTTTATCTTTTTTTCCCCAATGAAAGATACGAATTTCTGAATGGCAATTTAGCATGTACACTTCAAGGAAACACTGCATGACTTTTCACATTATTTGCATTAACCTTTTACTAAAAAGGAGATCCTACTGCATAAGAGCAGCAGAAAGTTAATGATGGTCTCCAGAAACTGCAGCCTTTTTTATCTGACTGGAGAAATGGAAAATTGCATTATTATTTGATATTTTATTCCCTCCTTTTCATATGTTAAGCATAGTAAGGTAGCTGTCTGGAGTAACAGGAAAAAGCTGAGCATCTGTATCTGTTTGGGAAGGTACACTCATATGGATTGATCTGGTCAGGGACTCTCTCTTCACATTAAATAAAATCCCAGATTCTGGTGGGAGAAGGTTAAATTTTGGGCCTTATCCATGTGAACCAGTTTGTCCATTAGCCTGCACACAATCAGTAAGGGGATACAAGACTTGTTCTTGTTTATTGGACTCAGCACCAGCATCACTGGCTAAAATCTACCATCTTGTCATGCAGAAATCCAGATTAAATAATGATATTGGTCCCTGTTGGCCTTAAAATCTATGAATATATTCCCAATATAGCCACTTCCAAATGAAGATCATCTACCATGTAATTTCAGAGAGACTGAAGCCATGGCAAGGGTGGGACAATAATAGCATCAAATAAAGGCAAATATTCCTGAAATCTGCATGCTATTATTCCTACCCAGAAAAAAAGGTCTGCAGGTCCAGCATGGTGATAGTGGGAAAGAACATCTGGCAGCTGGAAGGTAATCAGAAATAAGGAACATATGGAAAAAGGGCTGTGGAGAGGTGGGGATGGGGTTGTTTCCAATACCCTGTGTCTGAATGCCTAACCCCAGATTTAGGAGGGCCCACTGAGTGAGTTTGTGTGGTTGCCAGTGCTTTGTGTAGCATTATTGTTGCTTTGTTTTGTTTCTAAGGAGAATTACAATCTGTTACTATATTAAATATGGGGGTTGTATGTGTATAGAGATGTGTGTGTTTCTCTCATGCTTTAAGATGTTTTCAGCTTCAGAAGTAATTTTCAGATTCAGAAAGGGTGGACAAGCCAAGGAAATGTGATTTGTTTGTCTACATTATCTGGGAACTACATGACTTGCTGTTTCCTAGGGAAAGCTCTATAATTTGATTGCAGATCTATATTTAAATGTGGGAGAGAGTCTAAAGGGGACCTGACACCTCCACTGTAAAAACTCAGATAATACAGACTTCGGGAGTTTAGAGTTCAAGGTATTTACATATTGATGTTTTCCAGCCCTGGTGCAAGCAATCTGACAGCACGGGATTTGCCACCAAACAACTGTTTGGTTTGGGAGTTTTTCAACTCTCATTTAAGTGCGAATTCCATAAATATCTGAATTTACAAAGACAGGTCCACTGGATTTCCATTTGCATATTTTTGGCAGCCGTCCACCTCATTAATGCAGGAGAGAATCAGCCAATATTATAAGAAAAACACATATGACACTCAAGGGAATTAGAAATATATTGTTAATTTGACGGAGTGTTAATAGGCCCCCTAATGTCACCAGTTTTTCCTAACAGTTGTCTGCAATGTTTATTTCTTGTTGGACCAACAAAATCGTGGTTCATATTATAGATATGAGCTCAGTGATGGTGGCTCTTTAAGAGAGATGTGTTCTCTAGCAGGTTTTCAGCATTTAACACTCCATTTTAATCAAAGAAAAGTCTCTAAGTCAAAGGAGGGAAGAAGTCAAACTCTAACTTAAATCTCTCATGTAGAAGTAGATATTATTTTTGAATGATGCCTCCTGAGAAACTTTTCATTGACCTCTAAAGCAGAAAGGCTGCAATGGAGCGGTTATCAGGTTTAACTTCTGTGACCCACAGCTGAAATCATTGTAGACTAGTGGCTACAGGGAGATTAAATTCAGAATGTCCTGTAAGCTGAAAGAAATATGAATCTAAGCAGCACTCTTTAGGAAGCATTAAAGAGTGTGTATAGAAACTTAAAATTCCTCTGTGTTAAGTTACTTTGTATTCCTTTTCCGTTCCTCTTAGATTTATGAAGAACCACACCATTATTTTCAACCTTTTCCTACTGAGGGCTGAGAGGTTACAAGTTTTGCTCTGGTAATTACCTATCAGTCTAACAAAGTAACCTTAATTAGTGGGATTTTTTCATCCCATATATAGGAATGGGGCATGGTGTGAACACATGTTATTATGATTTAACACCTTGCTCAGATGTCCTGTATATTCTTTGTCTTCTGCTGTCACCACTGTAATTAGGCAGCAGAGGTGCAATATATTCAGATTTTTGTCAATACCTGCCCAAAGCTCTAAATGCATATGTGATAGAAATGAAGGCTAACATGCAAAGAAAAGCTATAATGACCACTGTTGACAAGCAGGCTCACTGTAGTGAGCTGGCTGTAATGCACAAGCTTTGTTCATGTGATCGCTCTGGCTTCCCCAAGATGGATTATTGCTTAGACAGAGCAGGATTTTTTCTTTTTCGTTTTAGTGCAAATCTGTTCTATCTTTTCTCAACCTGACTTTTGATTAGAACAAGTTCACAAGTGCTGCAGACAATACAAGTTACACATAATCTGTGGATCTCCAATTCAACTTGCACTGATTAACCAACTTCATTATGTACAATTCCCAAACAGACAATCCCAGCTTCTCGGAACCTGCTTCCTCCTTCCCTCTGTACCTCCAGTGCACCAGGACTTGAGAAAACATTTTCTTGCTGAACACAAGGGAGAATGTCCTCTGTCCTCCCCTGCCCTTACACATCAGGGTCACAGTTATTTTGTGTAAACGTCACAGGAAAAACACCTAAATTAATCTGTACAACTAAGCGTTGCTAGAAATACTCATTAGATAAAAGATGGGTTGGCACAAAGTTTCCTGAAATGTTCCAGTATTTTGTTCCAGTCATTTCTTTCCTGTCTAGCAGAGAAATCTCAGTCCCCAGAGAAATTCTCCTGATCCCAAGAGCAAAATTTATTCGCTCAGAGGTTAAAATGTATGCTGTATGATACAGGTAACTAATCACATAAGTCAGGTATTGACTATCAAATAATTTCAGTGAAGTTTTTTCACCAAAAGATAAAAAAGCTCTTATGGATAAAATAGGATTTTTTTTTTATTTTTTTTTAGGTCTTCCAGAAGATAAAAAGCAGGGGAAAGGGCAAATTGTGCTGGATTAGTTACTTATTGCAAATAACATGATGTCACCTGCTTTCTTCATCAAGGTTGTTCTGTTCAGCAAGTAACACAAACAGTACTCTTACCATGTGAGAGACCTGTTTTCATTGTCATTTACACTTTTCCCACAATGTTTTGTTTGGAACTATCGGCAACACTTTACAACTGCTGCAACAGTGAATAACTTATCTCTAAGTATCCCCATTGCAATTTTTGTTGTGATAAAACAGCAGTTCCGCACAGTGAGATTTGTGAGCTACCAGTTTCTAAAAGCACTTTTCTTATCTCTTACTCTTCTTTTACAACCTCATGGGAAACCTTCCTCCAAGCCACCCTAAGATACAGTTCATTAAAGCTGTGTACATGATGAAGAGCCATCTGAGTGGGGAAGGATGGTGTTACAACACATCGTAGGAGTATGGATGAAGAATATTCAGGATGTGTATGGTGGGGGGAAGGATGAAAAAGGAAGAAAGGGGAATCTAAGTACTGGGAAAAATACAAATTTTTGCAAAGGCATGTATTAGGCTTTACATGAAGTTGAACAATTCCTCCCACTAAGGTCCATGGGACTAATTGAAAATAAAGTTGTAATTTAGATGAACTAGAGTACACGTTTTGCAAATAAGCCAAGAAATCACATAAAGTGGATAGGCAAAAAACAGACAAGATTCAAGTGATTGGTCCAACTTTTCATCACAATTAAGGATGAAAAACAAGTACTGCAAGGGCAATCCATGCTACCAAGGAAATCTAAAACAATTCAGTGAATTGCACCATATTCTTCACTGATGACAGTTACAGCCACGTAGTAGTCCAGATTCCATCCAGACAAATATCTTAGAGGAAGATGTCTGTATTTCAAGCAGCTAAAACTAGGTGAGAGGGACTTTACCCTGAGTATGTTCCCTCAAACTCTGAGGAAAAGTAAGCAACAGAGGGAATAAACATAATTTTGTATTAATAAAAGACATGCCTTCATTTCAGTCCCTGTAGTTTTCATTTTTTTGTGATATAAAGTTCATGCTGCTCCACAGCTGATTGAAAAGTGAAAACTCTTGATACCGTGAGTTATCGTTTAATGTAATTAAAATTATCATGGTCAACAAAGTTTCAGGGTTTATTAAATGCTTCTTTAACTGCATCTTTTAGTTATAATAAGTGATGAAAACATTAAAAGCCTTCTATCCTAGAGGTGTATGTCATACTTTATACTACGTGCATAAGAGTCAGTGTTGTGTAAATATCTACACTTTTTTGAGTAAGGAATGCACTGTGAGAATGTCTCCGGTCAATGTGTTGATATATCCTTCTTAAAGGATGCTTTAACAAAATAAATGTATCAACATAGCTACCTTATGTTTAAATCTCAAGGCTTAGAAAAGTAACATAGTTTACAAATGTAAGGCAATAAACCATCTCTGAAGGTAGATATGCAAGACGATTTCTGCTTTTCTGCTGGTTCCTGTGCGAGTGGCTATGTATTTATTTTCTCCAATAAGCTTTCTTGCCAGAAAGGAAGATACATGGCTGAAAACTGCATGGGAGGACATGTTTTCACAACTTTATACCTATACAAGTTGTCTATATGTAACAGGACTCTAAAAATCTATTCATTTTTGCGCACATTTCTATGGTACCCACCATAAAATATTTCAATACTGTGTGCAAACTAATTCACTCCTAGGCATGGCTCCATTCTTACTCTGCTTTCTACCAGTGCAATATTGACTTCAATGTGATTATTTCAGATTTGCACTAAAGGAATTGAAATTGGAGGCAGACTTCTCTTTGAGCAGCACTCAGCATTATGTAGTTCAGCAGAATATCCTGTTTCTATTAGCACTTATTCAAAGTTGGCCACAAGTGTCAAATGAAGCTCCCATTTACAGAAATCAAGGTACTTAATTAAAATCTTACCAATAAAAAAAGGATTTTGCATTGTGTAATTGGAAGACCAGATACTTAATCCTACTTAAAAATAACAAGTGCTCACACTTTTAAATCAAGAAGTGCCCTTTTATTTTACTTTCAACAGTGTGTGAACAGTAAGCTCCCTATGGTTTTAACCACTAAATTCTTATAATTTAAATGTTTTTGAACTTCTAGTGAATGTTCATATTTGGTTTTGACTTTGAATTTTATTTTGTCATTTATACTGTGATGTTCCCCAGAGCCTTGTCAGGGTAAGGAAGTCTCCTTTAGAAATCAAGTTTTCCTCAGCATTAATAAAAGAAAGTAGGCTGTATGTTTTTAAACTAGTGTTGAGGAATATCTATTTTGCCAAGTCACTTGAACCAGCAGTTCAGGGTCAAATCCAAAGGGCTGGATACTGCGTTTCTACCCAACCATCCAAGGCAAACAATGAGCTAAAGTAATGAAGATTTAGAGCTGTGTAACAGCAGCTGTGTAGTACCATGGAGAATCTCTCCTGTACAACCCTCAGGCTCCTTTTTTTTTTTTACAGTGGGAATCTACATCTCATGCCCTAATTTGACAGATGGAGAAACTGGGATATGGAGGAAGATGTAAAGTATATCTCAAGTGTTCCAGCAGGACAGTGGCAGGTCTCTGTGAAGCCCCCAGTGCTACATCCAGTAAGTCAGGCTACACAAAAATTAAAATCATGGCCTCAGACTCCAGAGCTCCCTTTCAGGAAGCAGAAAAAACACTGAAAAGTCAATTTGGAACGTGGAAGACACATCTTTTGAATCAACACATGACCAGCAGGAGCTTCAAGTGCAGAAAGACCAGCCCAACAGTGTGTTACAGCAATTACAACATTCATTTCCAAACTGACAGCCACAAGTGTGCTCACTGAGTTTCTCGAGGTGCTATAGCAATTTATGAAATGATCAGGAAAGTATTTATTTAGACATTGTTTAAACAGGACCCTCTGGGAATTCTTTTTAATATAAGCAGAAACTAATAGAGAACTTATCCAATTTGGCGGGGTACTGTGCAGGCACTGGTGTGTGCTTACATGTTCAAATTAAATTGCCTTTCTGCTTGTTCTGCATACCAGGCAAGTCATGAATCATTGTCTTTGAATCATTGTCTTTGAATAATTTTATCTACAGTTTGAGATCATTGTGCAATGCTGCATTACTGTGGATGGAGTACTTTTAATCACTGATGAAGTGCAGGTGGAACAGCAGGAGGCATCTCAGGAGTCTTGTAACATTCACCTTCTTGCATCTGAAGGCACAAAAAAACTGTGAGGTTCCTCTTTGCAGAGAGCTTCCTCCTCTCCAGAAATCACCATGGGTTTTGGCAGAGTTACATGCTATCTGGCAGGTTCTGTGAGGGTTCGAGAACTGCCAGGCCTTCTTTTGCCAGGGGAGAAAACTGATCCAAGGCTTAAACGAGTCAGTTGAGAGTGTTCCCATGGATTAAGAGAGCTCTAGAGCGAGCCTAGGTCAGAGATGATGAAGCATTTCTTAGCAATAAGCATGGCCTTGTACCCACCACATCCATAGAAGCCAGTTTGGTTCCACTGGGTTAAATTCAAAAGACTGGCAGGAACCACTGAGATGTCCTGTCCTCCTTTCTCTCAGAAGCTTTGTTTTTTAGTATCATCCAGACCTTTCACCTGAAATGGGAACAGGAATACACAGCTGAGGGCAATTGTAGGGACCTCAGATGTTTGTGCAGCCCTTGATTTCACCTGCTGTCTTTCTGGGACATGGAATAATCACAGGCTACAAATCCAGCTGCTGGGGTCCATTGAAGAAGGATGGGAACCAGGCTGTGCTGCACAGGGATTCATGCAGTGAATGCTCTGTGGATCTGTCTGGATTGGGCCCATATGACCATGTCTTGCATGGTTGCCCACAACAACCAGCACTGGTCTCAGTGACCCACATAAACTCTGCTAGACCCATTTATTCTACTGAGACACAGACCCAGTCAAAATGGACCCTGGGATTTCTCTGTCCTAGTGATCTCTTTTACCAGTGTGAGTGGGAATAAGGCACTGCAAACCCTCTTCCAAAGCCTGGGCAACAGCACAGGTTAACCAACATTATGATTTGTCTCTCCAAGAAACAAACTTTCAGAGGCATGATTTAAGGGCTTTGGAGGTGTCCAGTGCTCTTTGCCACAGAGATATTTGTTCAATTTTTAATTATTCTTATGAATAGAGATACTACATATTACAACTCAAAATTCTATTCATTCTCTCTGCCTACTTGACAGAGTTTCACATACAACAATAAGCTAGAGATTTCACTAAAACAGCAGCTGTGAAAGTCCTTGTCAGCTGTCCAGAATAAAGATGCCTAAACACAGTGCCTGTTTTCACATTCCTTTCAAAAGGTTGGACAGTCATCCACGGAGATCACTAAACTTCTGTTAAGTTTTCAGGTCTTGTAAAGATGCTTAACTGTCCTGAAATTAGGCAGCGTTAAGTCCTGAGTCAAAGTTAAAATCTCTTTCTCTTCCTATCCACAAGCCAAGCTGTGTGCAGTGCTCTTAGTCAGACTCTTACTCCAAGAGGAGTCTGTTTACAACAGACACAGCACAAACCATAACCACATTTAGCTGATAGGATCAAAACTGCAAATATAAGAATAACTGTCGTGCTCTTATTCTAATTATTATCCACTTTCTTTGGTTTTCTCCTGAGATTTGATACTTGTTTGTTGCAGAAGACATATCTATTATTAATCTTTAGGTAGTTAGTAGAATAATTTGCAGCATTCATTAACAAGTATCACCTTATGGATTACTCAAAAGCATCTATGCTTTTGCTAATGAGCCCCAGTAGTGCAATACTTTACATATTTTATAGCCAGACAATTATGTGATGTCTTATTTTTATAGTCAATCTGAAAATAAATTGTTTCAGACATAAAGATAGTAGCTAACATGAGAGTGGTTAGCACTGGGAAATCTTGCCTCCTGAGTTGTTGAGTTAGAACTGTGAAAAGATGACACATTTCCAAAGCATTCTTTTATTATTTCTAAAATCCTGCAGCCCATAAAAAAATGCCTGCTATTCACACTTAGGATAAAGCATAATAAATGCAAAGAAAATGAAGCCAGGGAATTTCAGAAACAAACTGTTCCTCTATGGAATGGGTTGTTTTTATTGTTTTTAAAACAAGTTCCATCTGAAAAAATTCATACAGAAATTTAACACTTGCCTATTCAAGGTGACAATAAAATCTGTATTTTATCTATAGGTAGCTGGTGAAATCATTCAGCTCTCAAAAAATGCCAGCATTTAGAATTAAGCATATGTTCATATGAAGTGGTTACCTCCATGAAGTCAAGACATTCACCATTTTACAAAAGTGAAGGATTCACCCATTTTGCCTCACATTCAGTCAAGAAAAAGTATTTACTTCAATTCCAAGGTGTCTTTGAGAAACAGCATGCTGTTCTTTTATTTTCCCTGTTACTCTAGTTTACTCATTTCTCCCTTTTGTGTTTGTCCTTTAAAAATGGAGCAAATCCATCACAAGTGGTGGCAGTTCAGGCGTCTGTCCCCAGCTTGTCTGTGTCTCAGCACAGCTCTGGGGGGACCACCTTGAGGCATATGGGAATAATTCCCTCTCAATGCCCATTAAATCTTTAGCCTCTCCTCTGAGACTGCAATAAGGGTGCCAATTAATGTCAATTGTCGTGGCGGTTTATGTGACTGGGACACCTGTCCACGAGGAGTGAACAGGGATCACCAGCTGAGGTGACGCAGCACTTGCCTGTGATGCTCCAGTATATAAATAATTTCACAGGTGATGAAGCAGCTTTGAGTCATCACAAATTTCATTCGCTGCTGACACAAGTGGGATGGGAGCTGAAGTTAAACCAGAGAGGAAGAGTCCATAGCACAGCTCAGTTCTGCTGCAATCCCCTCCTTTTTCCCTGATGTCTCTCTTTCAGCAGGGCTGATATTCTCTCCTTTCTTCTTTGCAAACTGACGAGATCCAAAGCTTCATTGATAGTTGCTTCTTACACAGCTTTGCAGTCCAGCAGGTATAGACCAAGCTGGTGCAAAAAGATGAAAAGAGAAAAAAAACATGCTTCTATTCTGTGTAAAACCAGGTAAATAACTCGTTCTGCAACAAAGAACAGCTGGCTTTTTGCCTCAAGCTTGTTAGGCTTTCCTGATGACAAGGTCAAATTATTTAGACTGAATTGTCCTTAAAAATATCTTATTGACCACCAGCACTCCACAAAGCAAGGAGTGGGTGATATCCTTCCCATCACCACAGATTAGCCTTTCTATGCACTGCAGAATGAATTTTTTTAGAAAAATAAAACCTCCAAAGTCATCAAGGTCCCCAAAACCAAGCAGCAACTCCACAGCAGGCTGATAGTCAACATTGCCCACAACGCCTTGAGCAATAACATGCTGAGCCTTTCCTGCTCAGCCTGCTGGAGTCCCCAGCTCATGCTGAAGTATTTGTGTGGGGCAGCACCACAGTTTGGCTGTAGGATTTTTTCCTCCTCATTGCTAGCTGTTGCCTTTGTCGGTGTCCATGGTGCCTTTTTTATCATTATTTTGCTTTTATTTTGTTTGCTTTGTCACCAAAAATCATTTGGAAAAAAAAAATGGGAAAAAAAAAAGAAGGAATTAAATATTTCATTAAAAACATAATATAACACAGGCTTTCTGACAAGCAAAACATTTTAACTAACTGTGGTATCAATAGATAATACCTGTTTACCTGCATTTATAGAACTTCTGAGTCAGTAACTTCTCTGAGAAGTGAATTCACAAATTAAATGACTCATGTCCATTTCTCTCCAAATCTCACTTTTCTACACAATAACTGTCAAGACAGATGCAAGTTATTTCAATAATCTTTGTTCTATACCTCCATAAAAGTGGGCTAGAAATATTCTAAGTTACCAATTTTTGTAATTTGCCATTCTTCAAATATTTCTTAGCTTATTAAAAAGAGAGCAGAGCATTAATCAGAAAACATCTGTCAGCTTCCACTCTCCTCAGCTCCTCATATTGTATCACCAGCCACACCCTGTGGAGACCGGGAATAACTGCCCATACCCTGGGTTTCCAATACCCATCTGTTGGCAGTGGGCAGCTAATTTTGAGGATAAATATGGCAAAATATATTAGCTGGTTTATGAGTGAACCTTGGGCTTCCCCCAGCCAGGCTTGTGCACCCTGCCCTGCCTGCAGACCATGCTTAGGTTTTCCTTTCTGCTTCATATGTTTATATATTTCCCTCTTCTTTTTCCCAGATGTAAATACTCACTGATTTTCACTGGAATAATATTTGGCCTCATTCCTTGATTTTCAGTGGAGTGTCTGTTAAAATTAATTGGTCCTCTGGGACTAACAACATTTGCCAATACCACCAATAACCTGTGATACACAGAAGTGGATTCTGCCCACCCAGGGGAATAATTAGGGAGAAAATTCAGTGTGGAAAACTTTATGGAGCTTTTTTTTACTCTTCTCCTCATTTGTATGGGCTTTACTAGGAAACTGGCTCTTAGTCCTGACATACTAATACTGGTGAACTGACTTGTTTTTCTGAATTACTGTTACCACATATTTGGACCTGTTGCCAACAAGTTCACTGAGATCTTATCTTGTGCCACAGTATGAAATGGACCATTTCCTTTCTTTCTTCTGATATGTCCAGTTATTCCTCAGTTTTTAAACTGGCCCCATCACCTCAGAATCAGAACCACCCATGTGCCAGTAAGCTATGAAAACTGCAGAGTGCAATTAGTTGTACAATGTAATTAGAGTATTTTCCAGGATTTCTGAGTCATGTCTTTCCAACATTCTGCAGTGAGAATTGTAGTGTTTCAGGCTTAGGTGTTCATGGGAATGAGATTCCTTTTGTGAGAAGCTCCTGAAAACATTAAAGGCTGTTCAGAGCAAAATTAAATTATATTGAGATACGATGCTGGATTTGAAAACTGATGCTGGATTGCACACATATAGGCACATAATTGAACACACTGGAATAAAAAAAAGCATTAAAAGAAACTTCTCAATATTAAAATTTGATTGGAAGTATGGCAGGGCAATGTCTTTATCTTCTTACAAATTTAAATGTCATTTAAACCCTAAAAAACATGGAATAGGTGATAAATGTCTGATATTTTAATTGCCTCTCATATCACTCCAGATCTTTCCCATGCATAGTGCAAAGTTCAGGGCTAAGCCCATCCACTGTGCAGGTGCATCCCTTCTTTGACAAACAACAGAATTTTCCTGAGATTGGAAAACTGAGGGCAATATGGAGAAGGTTTCATCTGAGCTTCCGTTTTCTATCCCTTTGATGTCAAACTCACAGTAAATGAAAATGGCCATCCAAACTCTCACTTCTAGATAATGATCTGTTGCCAACCCTGCAGCCCAACATTGGACAGATCCCACAGAGCTGTGAGAAGGGTGGCAGAGCTGTATGTTTGTATTTATTCTGCACAATCTGTGTGATGGTCTGAGTGCTGAATGCTGCACATTTACTGATGCATAACCAGAGTTTTTCTCATTTAGCCAATTGCCCTGCACTCTGGCTGTGGGGGTGTAATTTGCATAATCACTACCCAGGTACACGCAGTCTGTGCATCCCCTGCTCTGGCAATCAGCCCCTGCTCACCCAATCAGGGATTTGCATAATCCCCTTGCAGCTCCTTCCCAGCAGCTTCACTCTGGATATGCAAAGCTGTCCATTCTCATTGGCTGCTGCAATGCCTGTGTGCTGAATGGCTTCTCTGCTGATTCATTTTTCATATGTTTTCCAGCAAGAAAGACATTTCTTTTGCTCCTGATGCCCTTTCCCATGAAAAAAAACAGAGAAAACACACTGAAATCTTCACATAGGTTGACCTCTCCAGTAACTTCTTCCTTCCATTCCCCTTTCATCTTACTTCTAAATTTTGAAGTTGAAGTCAAGGGAAGTGATTCTGCCCCTCTAGTCTGCTCTCACAAGACCCCACCTGGAGTACTATGTCCAGCTCTGGGGTCCTCAGCACAAGGGCCTGTCAGAGCAAGTCCAGAGGACTGCCACAAAGATGATAAGAGGGATGGAGCACCCCTTCTATAAGGAAAGCCTGAGAGAGTTGGGGTTGTTCACCTGGGGAAGAGAAGGCCCTGGGGAGACCTTGGACCACCTTCCAGTACAAAAAGGGGACCCATAAGTAAGATGGGGACAAGGTCTTCAGCAGGGGCTATTGCAAAAGGAGAAGAGATAGTGGTTTTAAACTAAGAGAAGTTCAATTTACATTAGAGATAAAGGAGAAGTTTTTTACAGTGAGAGTGGTAGAACACTGGAACAGGTTGGCCAGAGAGGTGGTGGATGCCCCATCCCCAGAAACATTCCAGATCAGGTTGGACCAGGCTCTGAGCAACCTGTTCTAGTTGAAGATGTCCCTGCTCTTTGGCGGGGTTGGACTAGATGACCTTTAAAGATCCCTTCCCACCCATGTCATTCTATTGTTCTATGGTTCAATGATCTTCCCTGTTCCATCATCTCGCCCAGGGCAAGGCCCCCAGGCAATCTGTCCTGGTTGTGTTTCCATCAGAAGATTCATGTCCTGTTTCCACTCAACCTTTGCAAGATAACAGGTACAGCCAGGCCAGATCCTTTGGGAATGAAAGGAGGAAAGAAGAGGAAGAAGAGGGGAACACAACAGAATTTATGAATGGATAGGTCACCTCCAGAGACAAAGATCCCAGTACCATACTGTAATTAATCTATATAATTTCCTTCATTGTTCCTGGCCTTTCTGATCTTGGACCATTGATTCTAATGTGTTTTCAGGGAAATGCAATGTATAAAAGCAGCTAACATGAGCTCCACTATACCAGTGTCCCTTCCTAATGGATCCCATTTAATATCACTGTATGTTACATAGCTAGGAAATGTTGAGGTAAAATCCTGACTTCATCAAGTGATATGCCAGGGAACAGTAGAAGCCCACTGCCCAAAGGCAGCAGTGAGTGGGGCTGATTTTCCCTTCAAATCCTTTTAAATGAGGATATGCACCTTCATTTTCTTGTAATGTGTTGTACCATTGCACAAGAAAATCGTATACAATGAGTACATGATGAATCATCAGTCTCAGAAACAAGGTTGATTATAAACACCATTATCATAATGTTGAGGTCATCCTTTAATCTGGAAAAAGCGTTTAAAAACTCAAGATAATTACTTTGTTATGTGAAAAAGCAAATGGCATTAACTTCAGCTGCTAATGGAGTAAAAGGTGCTCCCAACCTGACTTCTGAGGTCATGGACTATTTGTGATATACAACACTTTTTTCAGGACTTTTTGAGGAAATAACCTTCAGAATGATGTATGGCACAGCCTAATAGTCTCAGAAGAGTCTTTTGCTGACCAGTCAAATAGTCGTGCACTCAGATTCCCCACATTTTATGATGTCACAGAATACTGTAATCCATAAATCTTTGGCAAATGCCTGCTTATCTCTAAAACACCTATACACATTGTTGACGTTTTTGTAGAACTGTAAATTCTTACTAGTTACAGGTATTTTAATGTTTCTGCAGCTCAGATATTTACTGATCTGCCTGAGGAAGAAATATGCTCAAGGCAAAATTTTTACTTTATTGCTGTCTGTAATAGGCAGATATTTTTCTTGCTAGGGATTTCCTGCAATAAATACCATTGTCATTCTTATGACTGAAGTTGTTGGCTTGAAACACCCTGTTCTGAAATACTGCCTTTCCAAGCCATTATTACATAATTGCTACAGCTTTTGACCTAGTTACACAAAACCTGCAGGATGCAGTTCTTTTCAGTATTCCAAAGGAAAGAAAAGAACAAAAGGGAAATATTTACTTTTCAGGTGAAAAATGGTTAACTTAGAATTCTCAGGAGACAGGTACAACCCCCTCTTTGAGTTGTGTCTGAGCCTGAATGTACTTTGTAGCTCCAGCAAACACCTGTGTTAGCAATGGAGAACAATTGCAAAAAAGCACAGTAGAAATTATCCAATTGCCATTAAATCTGTCAAACCACAGAGTGATAAAGAAATTGCTTGAAGTGGTATGGGGGTGTCATAGACTGGGGGGACTTTTTTACTGCCTGTGAGCTCTGGTGTAACTGAGTAAAGAACTGAGATGGGTTGAGAGGATGCGCTCAAAAAGACCACTGACTTTCATTCTCAGTTATGTGGTGCTGAGGGGGCAGAAGCAGAACTGTCCACCAAAGTAGATCTTTCCTGTTGGATTTGTAGAAACACAAGAAAACCAGGGGAAAGGGAAGGTTCAGTGGACAGTCTAGCCAAAAATAGTAGCCACATTCAGCCCCTTTTAAGTTTGCTCACAGCAGTGGGTACAGTCCATGTCTGGATGCTGAGGATAAATGATTCTGTTTCCCATCATAGAGTTATCCAAACCTAAGCGTTTGAAATGCTTTCTGCATGAAGGACAATGGTTGGCATCAGCACAGGGAGGCCTGACATAATCTCCCTCTGTCAAGCAGAAGCCTACAGCTGAAAAATTACTTTAATATGTCCTTTGAAAAATAAAAGAAATTGTTGTGAAGTCAGGTGGATGCCATAGATGAGACTTATTCTTTGACCATTCTGAACTGTTTTTCTCTTCATTGCATTTGCCCCAACACCAGCTGGACAATCCTAGTACAATATTTCAGAATATAATATTTTTAATGCAAAATACAAAAATGTTTTATTAGTATACCAGACCTCATTGTAATTCATGTAGCTTAATTTGTTTTTAAAGAAGTTTCTTTTTTCCCTCTGAATTTTGATCTTCCTTTACATACAATCAAATATTTGCTTTCTTATTTGAGTGCTGCAGCTTCCTGTTTGCAAGTACCAGAACTCACGCTTTTTAAACTGCAGTTGTTATTAATAAAGGTCTCAATGACTGACAAATCCCTACTTCATGCCTCTTTATTTTTCCCATGGGAGCTAGTTAAGCTGCATTGTTTGATTTGTATACATTGATGTTCTGATAGCACTGGCCACTTCTGTTTCAGTTGGAGTGGAAATACATTCCTTGTTGGCTCCTTATGAAACATTTCTTGGGCAATTTTTGTGTCCTGTCAGAATCTCTTATTTTCAACCTACTTAAACACTGCTCTAATTGTTTGTCATTTTCTAATCTCCTGTAGTCTTCTGTGTGTAGGAAGGAAAATAACTCACTTATTTATGTCTGATTCTCCCTTAACTTGACCAGTTCTTCCCAAAAATTCTTTGTATAATTACCATGCTGCTAAACCATTGCTCCAGAATTCCTTAGAAATATACTTCTTATCTCCCTTGGAAGTAAATCACAGTTTAATCACCTGCCAAAGCTGGTATTAAGTGTCCAATTAAAAAACAAACCTTTGCAGCTTATCACTTTATGCTGCAAGGAACAGGTGCAGTTTTGGGTGAGTCTTGGGCCAATTTCTATTCAATTATCTGGTAGGACTCCCACTGGCTTCAGAGGGTGTGGAATGAGGCAGATGGAGGAGGATTTCTTTGGAGTAAGGACCTGTTGGATGTCTTTTCAGCTTGGATAACTCCCCCAAGGCTCATTGAAGTCTGCAGGTCCAAAATTCCCAAGGATCTAGCCCTATTACTTTTCTCAGCCATACAGCTGTGATTTTGTCCATTAAACAGAACTGGAAAGAGGCATCATTAGGAAAAGCTGCTGGAATAGCTGGAGAATCATGGAGGGGCACATCCTAAACAAAAGTCTTACTCACTGGCCCAGGATTCCTAGCCCTGTTTTGAAATGGTGAACAGCTGTCACTGTGCATCCAAAGATGACATTGCTGCCATTGCCTGGCTGCTAAATTTGGTAGGAAGTTTATCCTGGATGCACTGCTGTACTTGTCCCATTATTCATGAGTATGAATTGTCCACAGTTTTGTGCAAATTGCACCTAGATATTGTCCCAAGAAAACATTCAGCCCACATGGCCGGACATTTAGGTGGGTTTATGCTGGAAAGCTGCTGAGTCTCCCAGCATTCTACAGTCATATTTGCCTTGCTCTTACCTGCCCGTGTTTGCAATCTGATCCTCACCTGGCACGGCAGAGCTACACCCATTTTTTTCTGGGAAACCCTGTATGTGAGGAGGTAACCAGCTGGATTTGCCCTTTACCAAACTACAAGTATTCCATCACTATGCACAGAGAGAGATCATATAATTTACACTTGTGCTGTCCTATTTGTGTGTCAGTGGCAAATTCACATACAAAGCTCCGTGCAGTACCCAGGAAGTGCAACACCTCCTGTAAGTTGTCCCTGACCACAAACACCAGTCCAGTCAGCTTCAGCATCAAATCCTAATTGTTCTGAGCAATATTAGCAACCAAGAGAGTCTCCAGAGACTGTCTTCTTTTCCTGTGCACAGTATTGCTGTGAAGCTGAACAATCCACTGCACATTCTCTTCTTTTCACATATTTCCATTTTTTAATCTCTTATGTGATCTTTGCACACAACATATGATAAAAGGTAATTTTTCCCTAACCATAAATGGTGTCATTCCATAAACAGGTCATTTTGTCATAGGATAGTGCAAAAGATGTTCATACTCACTTAGCAGATGTCCTAAAGGGATGTCAAAGCACAGAAGACTGTGGCTGAACAGCAAACTTCAATTCTTCTGATTCACTCTACTATTGCAATGTACAGAGACTTTTCCAGTGGATGTTGCTGCAAGTGGATATGTCTAGGTCAAACCTTGAAGACCCTGCCTAAGGAAAACTCCTCCTGAACTCAAGCCCTGGGTGAGAAGTGAAGTCAGACCCTTGAAGTCTGTTCAAATAAATCAGGGCTGATTATCAGTGAGTGATGAAATTGCCATTTTTACACAATGATATGTACACATTTGGCTGTTTGAGTTTTTGTAGTTACATTCATTTTAGTCATCTTGTTAAATGAAAAACAGATGCCACCATCAAGTGTTAGAGTTCACAAAGATGGATTTACACATTTCTTTTACTGAGTGTTTTTATCAATAATGCACATGAAAAGGGTCTGGGAAGTTTTATTACATTAATTTAGCCACCATAAATCAGCACAGAATACAAAACTCATTTAAATTACCACCTTAGGGCCAACATAGGAATGATGAAGTGTTATGTTCTAACTCTTACCACAGATTGGGTGACAATCCTCTTTTTAAACGTTGGTGAAGGGATTACAAGTCCAGTAACAGACTTTGTGACTTTCATTCTGCTCATCCAGGGAAGACAACAAAGCAAAGGCAGGTCTGGTGAAAAGCAGCTCATTGATGATGCTGTTATCAGCCCCTGCTTTGGCCAGGGCAGGGCAGAGGAGCTGTGATGCTCCACAATTTATGCTGTTTGTTCAGCCTTGGTGCAACTCATGTTTTTTGTCTGGGAAAGACATTTGTTTCTTACCTGGAGTGTGATCCTCTGGAGGAGTCTTCATGCAAAAGGAATTTGAACTGCTGGGGGCAAGCCAGAAGGAAGGACACAACCCATGGATGAGCATGTGTCATTGGTCCTTCCCACCTGTGTATTTCCAGGCAAGGTGGGATATGCTGCAGCCCTGGATTACAAAAATAGGACTTGTTTCATGGAATAATAGCTGTACCTTTTAGTCTTAAGCACTGACAGCCCTGGTTCCATCCCTGCTCTGCTAGCCAAGTTCACTGCAGCCACAGATGCTTTCCTAATCCAACCACAGCTTGCATCCTTCATCTCTGCCCTGCTTTACAGGAATCCCATTCAACTGCATAATTACTGCCATGCTCAGACAATTGTATAATTTCCTCTTGTCAATTAATAATAATAACAATTTTTTAAGTTGACTGTTGTTGGGATTTTACACAACTAATACTTGCTTGCTCCTTTAGCCTTCTTATGGAGATGATCAGCAATAATGTCAAGCAGAAAATTGTTTTGTTTGAATATTGTCATATGTCTCCTAAAGCTCCTATTGAGACCACCAGTTTGTTCCAGAGAGGACACATTCAATAACTATCAGATGATCATGACTAACTGGTTTGTGATGTCAAGTTAGTGGTCTAGAAGTGAAAGGATTTATTTTTCTGTTTGCTTTTTTAATCTCAACATCAGTCCTCAGAGCCAGAGATATCCCATTTTTGTGTCTCCATCAAGCTGTGGTTATACTGATTCATCAAGATGGTTTGAAATTCTTTTCCCTTGTCCTTTGAGGCCAGAGGCTTCTTTGTTCTTTAATATTTTCCTCTCCTCAATGTATTTTAGGATGATTCTCTAACCCTGTCTTGTTAAACCTAATTGGACAGGACCTTAATCGAGGTGACTACATCAAATGTCGTGTTTTCCTCTTCTTTGACCAGTACTGTAGCCACTTCCAGGAGTTATTCTTTTGGAGAAACTATTTCTTAGGAAGTACAAATGTTTGGAAAACAAATTAGCTCCAAATGTGACTAGCCACTCACCCATAAGTCATTATTTGCCTATTTTCCCAGGCTTTGTTTCTTGTACCAGTCAACGGAAAGCTAAAAACAAAATAGATTAAATGTTTTCACAACGTAGCATCAAAGGCTATAATTTTGTTCATTCACATAATTTAAACAAGATCAGACAAAGTGAATACTTGGAAGAGACCCATTCTAAACTCACAGGAAGCCTAAGTATTTCAGGAACCGATGGTGTCTGTGCAAGATGGGCAGTTAGTGCTGAAGCGATGCCACAGTGTGGTTTTCAGACAAAATTGTGAAAAATTAATTGGTTTGAATAGATCCAGTCAAAATAAGAGAACATTTTGTACACCAGATTTATGGTTTTGGTTAGAAGAAGTGAGATTCATTGAGTACAACATATCTTTTGAAAGCACTTTTAAGTGGGAATGTGGTGCTTTCCAGACACTGATTGTTGTTCATGTATGTTGTTTTTTCCACTGGCTCTTCTTTTAACTGAAATGCAAAGCTATTTTCTTGATCCCATGATACTTTTCAAAGTATTAAGTACACAGCTGAAGAAATATGCACCACGAACTAATTAGCCAGTGAAAACAAGCCTATTTTCCTGCCTGTGAATTGTCCCAGCAGAATGTGTCTTCTACAAACATGGGAGGTTACAAATCCTAACACTTTGCTAATTTACCATGCTAACAATGAAAGACAATAATCTTTTGATTTAAAAGAATAAGGCTGGAGCTGAGGGCTCCTCCAAACCTTTCTAATGGTGTTCAAAGCCCACAGTGACACTCTGTCCACCTCCAGTGCTAGGGACAGTACTAAAGAGCTGCTCAAGCCCAGCAAGCCTTCACAGGCCACAAGGCTGTGTTCCATTAGTGTGAGAGCAAGTCAGAGAGACAACTGCGAGCTCTTTCTCATGTCCAACAGGCTCATCAAATCAAATATGTTACATCCGTTGCACTGGTGTCCTGGTGAGCTATTACGTCATCCAGAAGAGGAAAATATTCACATTTGGATCATCCAGACGCAAACCCAGGAGCTTATTAATGAAACAGTGTTTGAAGACTTTGAATCACATTCAGTTTTGTGTTCTAACAATTGCCCAGTTGCATTACAACTTCAGCCTCAAGTTTCTCCACTTAAATGCCTTTGCAAATCTCATAAAAATTGCTCTATAAAGGATAAATAAATGCCTAATTGCATTTCAGTAATACATTTTTCTCCAAAACAACTTTTTAAAACACTCACAGATAAACCCATTGCCATTTAAACTGTGTATAAAACATGAGTTTTTATTCAGGGTGAAATCCTGGCCCCAATGAAATCTATGGGAGTTTTGCCATTGACTTCAGTGGGGCCAAGATTTCTCCCTTGATGCATATGATATATTTTTCCTGACATTTAGAATGATGAAACAGCCCTGGTTCTGATTAGCCCAGGGTATAAATAGTATCAGTCAACTAGAGCAAAATTCGAATCAAACCTCAGGCATCTTTGCTGATGCCGCTTTGTTTTGCAGTGCTGTGCACTCGCAAAGAGACCCAAATTTCCCTTTGGAGTCAAGGACTTCATCTGAACCCCTTTCTGTGGACTTACATTTAAGCAAAAATCAATAATGGGGAGCAAAGGGTTAGCAATCATGGAGGCATCCAGTCATATGTCTAGTGACATACATTTTTCCAGCGTGAATTCTTCATTAAAAGAACCCTTGATGTCTCACAGCTTGTTACCAAATTGGGCCTTGACTCTTAATACAATTTAGATGTGTTTAAAATATGTTTCTAAGAAAAGCTGCCTCCACATTTACAAAAACTATATTCCATAATATTAGGGAGAAATCTGCTGCTTGTTTTGACAAGTTTTATTTCTTAATATCTTATGAATATATTTTAACCTGTTGCTCTATGTTTGAATCAGCAGTACTGCAGGAGGAGATCAACATAGCTTGTCTTCTGAGACTATTCAATAAATTGCTTGCACGTTGCACAGCAGAAAAAAATTATTTCTAGCCTTTCCCTAAAATTTGGATTAGTTGGGGGTTTTTTTAGCTATAAGGAGAAAAAATAAGACAGTGTCACTGGAAAGCAAAACTAATGGGGAGACAGTGGCAGAGATCAATAGATGTTAAATCTAGAGGGACTCATTATAATCATGTCATTTATTTTACAGAGTTAATCCATAGTTTCCAGGGCCTATTTGTGGAGTTTCCCTGGCCCATGCAATGCCATCCACAGAGCATCTTCCAGACAGCTCCAGCAGGGATGGGAACTCACTGGCTGGAGGGAGACCAGCTCTCCAGAAGTGGGGAGGCTGTGGCACAGCCCCACCACTCCTCCTGTCTCTCCCCAACTCCCTCTTACTGCTGCCACTTCATTATCTGCCTCTGCAGCACATATGGGGCTGTGATATGTCATGAGACATGATAGTGAATAAGGACCTGTTATTCGCCTGCTATTCAGGCAAAACTCCCACTGGCATCTATGAGCCCTTAAACAGTACAGCATGTTGCAAGTGGAATTGTTTATTGTGTTCAGTCAGAGCCGGCTACAGCCAGCTCTCACTACTGACTCAACTACACAAAATCTCGCCCTCCTGTCATCCCACACTGCAATGCTCACTGGGCCCAGTTCTGTTTCCACTTAAATGTTGGAAAAAATGGAGTCAAGGCTGCTTCACCATCTCCTTCTTCTGAATCTGGGCACTGTAAAAGAACAACAAGGGAGCCTCAAAGATGAAGACAGCAGGTCAGACACGATGTTGGTGAGAAAGTGTGATTTACACAGCCCTGGCAGCAAGGGATGACCTGAGCCTAGGATCTGCTTTTACAGTAGCTCACCCCCTGAAAACCAGCACATCAAAATTGTGGAGTAGCTCAAGGTGAATATCAGCAGCAGGATTTGGTCTCTAGTGGGTCAAACAGACAGACTGTCCCCTGCGGCCGTGCTTCATGTTCCAGCAGCATCCAAGCAGAGCTCCTTGCTGTAGATTTATCCCCAAACATCAATGGGTAGAATTAGGACTACAGGTATGGCTGCAATTACCTGACTTTATAAATTCCCCTTGCAGCCTTAGTCACACACACCACTTGGGAATGCTGCATGCAGCAGGTTGTTTTCTCATTTTAGCAGTGTTAAAATTCATCTGGTGTCTCTTTCTGGCTAAGTGCAGGGAGATACATACTCTTGAGTGAAAAGGATATGCTCCACTTGTGAAGTGTAGAAGCAGGTCAATAGACGACTTTCAAAAGAAAGCATTTAGGATAATTAAGCAGCACATACACACCAGCAAGAGTTTATTTTGTATTGGAAGGCATGTGGTTAGGGAAACAATAGCAGTTTTTTCCCTGGAGAATGTTAATTAAATTGAACACCCTGGAAAACTGAACTATTCTTACCACAAATCTATAAATCAAACTGTTGTGTTTGCTTAATATAATGCTTTGCTATTCTAGTCACACTGAAATGGGCCAGCCACACAATGCCAAGATATTTCCATGATGAGCACATTAGAAACACTGATTGACTATAGATCTTATGGATGTGAGGCCAAACCCATATCTCATTTACTCCAGAATAACTAAGATCAAAATCTGGCCCACGTTGTTCAGATTAGTACATAAATAACATGAAAGGTTTGTGAGCTCTGTAGCAGATGCATTATGTACTTGTTATTTGTACTGTAGAAGTCCCTGGCAACTCTAGTAACACACCAGGACTTCGCTGTGCTAGGTGCTGCACAAATACAGAGCAAAAGGATTTGTCTTTCTGGTTTGCCAAAGGAGCTTGAAAATACCTGTGAGCAGATATTAATCTCCCCAACTTATTTTCCTTGAGTGAAGGAGCATCACTCTGTGACAGAGAGTACAGGAGGAGGACAGGCATTAGCAGGGGACTCTGCTTGGTCCTGGCTTCTCAGAGGAAAAAGGGTTTCTTTTTGTTAAGAGTTATTCAAACTCTGAAACTCATATTCCCAGGTTTTGTATCCAGGGGCCAGCCAAATTTTCATCTGGCATAAACCAGATTTCCCAGGCAGGGTGAGGCTGGCAGTTTGGGAATTGGCCAGCTCAGCCACAGTCCCTGAGAGCATCACCCACAGCAGGACTCAGTACTGTGGTATCTTCAGCTGCCATTCTGTTTCACAAGGCATGTCAAAATGTACTGCACACATGGGACAAACCTGGTAAACCATTTTCATGTTTTCTTGAGTGGGCTGTGACTCAGGTTCCCGTGGAAAACCCTGGTGTGCAATTGTTTCCCATTACGCACAGTTGTTACTCATTGGAAGAAAGGTCACTTTAGTTCCAGCCTGCCAGCTTGTTATCTACATCTCACTTAGATGCTAACTAGAGTTTAAGTAAGGAAAAAATCAGAAATATCAGGTTCTAAATGGAGCTTTGCATGCACTGAGGAAAATAGTTTAGTATCTGGCTGTGTGTTCTGCAAAAGCAGTGCACATGAGTGAGCATGTGTCCCTGAGACGGCAGCAAGCTTTAGGAACAGCCTTGTACAGAGAAGTGAAGGAGCCACACCAACCTTCACATGGTAAATCACTGGCTGTACAAATCAGCAGTGCATCAGTATCTCCAGAAGAGGTTCTTCTTAAGTGGAAATGGTCCAAGAGTTGCATAATTGGTAACGGTCTTTGTGGTCTACAGAAGATTTTCTGAGCCATCACAGTCTGCATCAATCGGCAGCACAAAGATAAAAAGACCTAGACTCAAAAAGCCATGGGAATACAGAATGAAAAGGACATACTTGTACCCTAAACACCTTAAACTCACCAGTGGCATCTCTGCTCTGCCATTATCTGAAAGGGCTGTCACTATAAGGTCACCTGCATGGCATCCCAGCAGTGAATATAAAGGCTTCTGACACCAGTCATGACACAAAGCAGCCTCATTTCTCACAATGTGAAAGTCATGTTCATTCAAAAATCAAAAAGGTGACTTCACCCACCAGTCACTGCATGGTAGCAAAAAGTTTTGCACAAATTTCTGCATTCTTTTCTAAGCAATGCTCACTCACTGTCTTTCAATCACACCTCATCCCTAGGCCAGAAGTGGAAAGGTCTCCAATACTTGGCCTGAGCAACCATATCTTGAATTAATAACTCTGTGGTGACAGTGGATAGGCAAGAAAAGACAGATATTTTGTGTCTCCCTAGAAAACTAAGAAAAAGTGATAGTGTGGAACAAGGGCTATTAATGTGTGCACAGCTTTTACACAATTTACTGACTTTCATTTGTAAGATAAAGTGCAAAACCTTTATTTTAGAGCACGTACAGTTACTTATCCTTAATATATAGCCCAAATATGCTGCATATATCCACTGGAATGGCTTTGCTGCTACTGGATTGCAGTTATTACTTATGAAAAAAGACAATTCTTCATCATTAAAATTGTGTCATGAGATGCACATAGCTGGAACTTTTCAAAACATGCAATTTAGCCCTTTTGTGGAAGTTATTTTTAATTCTTTCAAGTTTGAATGTTTTGGGCTTTCTCACAAGATTTGCAGAAATATGTTTTATTAAGGCAAAAGTCTGGTAGAAATCACAATTGTTCAGCCAGACATCAGCCACATTGAAGGAGAAAATGAACACTTCTGTCATTCTCAAGTCTGACCTCTCCAACATAGTATTGTCCCTACTAACAAGCTGAACATTTTTGCTGATTTGTTATATGTAGCAAATATAGAGGCAATGAAACCCATCTGTGTAATTTATTCATTGATTTAGACTTGAGTCCAAGTGTGTTCTAAGTAGCTCTTGTCTGTGTGCATGTGTAGTGAGAGAGAGAATAGCTCATCAGCAATGAAAAAGTCTTAAACTTACCTGCTTGAAATATTTATGAATAATGGAAAAAATAACCTGAATGTCCTTGTGTGTGACCCAACAGCTGTTTTGGAAATGGTTTAGTGTTGAGTAAGGACCACTGGTCTCAGCCCTATATTTGCAGTAAGAACAAAAGATCATTTTTAGGGAGGTCTCCAGATAATCCTCTCAAAAAAAAAAACAAAAACAAAAAACAAACCCACAAAAACAATAACAACAACAAAAACACAGGGAAGGCTACAAAGCTGCAGTGAAATAAAGCAAACTTAAATACACTTTATGTCCCCTGCTGAATACTGAAAATATACATTGTGATGGTATAGTTTCATGCCTCCCTTCTGATTGCAACTTTCTGTGAAACGACTTTAATTTTGGAGGCGTCACTGTTTCTGCCCTGAGCTCTCCGAAATACTGTTGATTCCAAGTCGCCTGTTAAAAATATGTTTTCCTTTAAGCTACCCAAGGAGCTATGTCTTATTTCAGAGGCAAAGTAACCTTGTGAAGGAATTGTTTTTAAACAGTTGGTTTCAACCTGTTTAAGTTTCCTTTTAACACCTCCAGCTACTGTGAATGTTTGGTTCAGGATCCAAGGGTTGTACAAAGTCTCCCACACAAACACCCGTGTGAGCAAGACAGCAGCTCTTTCCACTCTTTATTATGAATGATGGAGGGAGGTTTATGTGAACAAAGTTTTTAGAGGGATGAAGGCCGGCATGTACCTCCCAGACTTTCCAATCACACAGCTGCTTTCTGGATGGGAAATGCAAAGGCAGAGCTGCTGAATGGTGCTCTCTGCTCTGCAGAGACCCTCTGGATCATATTCCCAACAGTTTGATGATCTTATGTGATCCAAATGAAGAAAGGGAAGAAAAATTTCAAAAAATGGGGGAACAAATTAAACCATGGATGATACATTACATTCGAAAGGAGTAACAGCCTGATTGAACACAAACAGGGTTCGCACAAAAAAACATTCTTTCTTGACAAGTGGAATACTAACAAACTGAACAGGTCTGGGGTAAATCAGACTTTCTCTCCATTCTGCAGTCTTTTTTTTAATTTTTTTTCCCCTGACTGAGTGCTGGTGGCAAAGGATTAAGAGGTCACTGGACTGGGTCTGAGAATTGCTGCCATTTACCTCATCTCTGCTTGTTCCACTACAGTCTAATGGCATCATTTAACATACACTTCTCTCCCACCACCCCAGCTGGAGACACCCAATAAACATTGTGATTGATAGACAAGTCTATCTGGGTACGTCCAGAAAGGGAGCAGGGCTCATCATTTCAGGGGTAAATGTCCTTTCCCCTTCCTTTTAGCTTTTTCCACATCCAGGTAGAGTGACCAGGAGCCTGCAAATGCAGATTACTGTGGGGTGAGGGAATGTCAGACGCTCCGGGCACCATCCTGCTTGGCCGAGGGAGAGGGAAGCAGCGGGGCCGGGGACCGGCGGCTCCCGTTTGCACCGGCTGCGAGCCCGAGCCTCGGCTGCTCCCTCTCAGACAGCAATTACAGCGAGAAACATCTGAATCAACACAGCATCATTTACTTACAGAATTGACAGACCTTCCACTAGAATTGGTTTAAATTAGTCGACGCCACATTCTTTTCCTCCTGTGTGTTTTGTTTTCTGCTTTTTTCCCCCCTTTAAATAGGGATATATAATTGCAGTAATTCAACCAGCTGAATGCGAAGCAGTCCAGCGAGGGAGAGGGAGAAGCCGCGGGCACGCCTGGAGTGGCGAGCGAGGGAGATGCGCGCCCGGGAGATGCGCACCCAGGAGATGCGGACCTGCGGGCGCTCCCCGCCGTTCGCAGGAGGCTGCGGAGGGTTCCGCAGGTGTGGAGGGAGCCGGCATCCACCGGGACGGGGCGGCGGGGCGGCTGCCGTGTGCCTCGGGCCCAGCCCGCGCATCCCCGGGGGAAGTAAGCCTGGAGCGGGAGGGCCGGGGCCCGGCCGGGCTGGGCAGTGTTGCTTAGCCCTGGCTCCCTCACGGGAACTTACCTTCCGGACACGGGCAGATGGAAAAGTGGGGACATAAAAATCAAATTACAGACATGTATAAAGACAGAGCCCTTCGCTGGCATCAGGAATGATTAAACGGAGCAGCACGGGAAACCTCGTGTATGAATATTTTATGTGAAATGATGCAATCCCCCCTAAGGTACAAGAACCCTTCGTAATTAAACTGGTGTAAACGTTGCCTTTTACCCCTTTTTCATTTAAGTCACGGGGAGAAGCGGGGAGAATGTCCTAGTTTTACTCTTATACCCGAAAAAGAAGGAGCAGCAGAGGGGGGTCCTGGCCGTGGCTGCAGGTCCCGCTCCGTTGGGCGCATCCGCAGGGTCGGGCGCTGGGACAGGGAAACTGGGGGGATGCGGGAGCCAATGGCCGGCAGGGACGAAGCTTATGGGATGGTAGAGGAGGGCAGGGACCAGTTCTGCATCCGCATCTGCAGGGCCGGCGCTCTGCCGTCCCGCATCTCCATCCTTTCCCCGTGGTCGTCCCAACAAGGCGGAAACAAGGTAGGGTTGTCGGCCGGTGCCACACCCCGGTTGCTGCCGACCAGTTTAAGGACACCTCCCGTCTATCTTTCACCCTCATGTCAGAGTGGAAAAGGAAACAGAATGCCTCTTCCCGTCGGAGTGGCCCCCAAGAAGCGCTTCTGCCCACCGACGGCCGAGGCCGGAGAAGGCCGATTCGGGGGGCTGCGCCCCACTCCTGGCAGCGGCAGGGAGGCTGATGGGTCCCTGTCAGGTCCCTGCCGGGGCACCCGGGGCTGAGCCTCAGGGAAACTTTGATCTGCAGCTGCAGCGGTTTCCATGGCAATGTGCGGGGTGGCAGCAGGAGGATGGTTCCCGCCACGTAGGACACGGCTGCCCACCCCGGGCAGCCCTCCGTCTCTTTTCCTGCCTTTCCAAGCCCAGGACAGGTATCTGAGCAGGAGAAACACCCACTGGGGAGAGGAAAGAGGCCCCCGCCGTGGCGCCGCCCTGCCCGGTGATGGTACTGGCACTGCTCTGGTGGCACCCCTCCCACTGCCAGCCAGGACCCTCCGCTTTGCTCTTTGGAGGTCGTCTTGATTTGCCGGGGAAAACCGACAGAACAGACTGATCCCAGCCTCTCGGGACTTCGCCACAACGATGGGAAGAAAGCGGATTTCCGACAGTCCTTGACTCTCGCTGAACTCTCGACCCTTCCCCACACTCTTCCTGGCAATGTCCCTGTGATGGTTTCATTCAGTCCTACACTGTGGCCTTGTCTCCTCCTTACACATACATTTCCTTTCCTTTCCTTCCTTCCTTCCTTCCTTCCTTTCCTTCCTTCCTTCCTTTCCTTCCTTCCTTCCTTCCTTCCTTTCCTTCCTTCCTTCCTTCCTTTCCTTCCTTCCTTCCTTTCCTTCCTTCCTTCCTTCCTTCCTTTCCTTCCTTCCTTTCCTTCCTTCCTTCCTTTCCTTCCTTCCTTCCTTTCCTTCCTTCCTTTCTTCCTCTCTCTTTTCTCTCTTTTTCCCTATCTCTTCCACGCAGTTTTTCCTCCCTGTTTCCTTACACATTTTAGTCAGTGTTATAGGGTCGATTTGCCTTCCTATTATTTTGCATTCCCCAGGAATTAAAATAAAATAATATTATTCTCATGAAAATACCTTTTCAAGGTTTATTTGAACATCCATTACTCTTCCAAATCACATCTTCCTCTTTCCTCCCCTTTCCGTGACTCTGAGCGGAGACATTTGGCAGCCCAGGGGGAAGCAGGTACGATTCGGGCTTACAGACCGCTTCAATTAGGCAACGTACTTACCGGGGCGAGGAGGGTGACACAGCAGATAACTCTCTGAAAAAGGTTTTATAAACATATTTGCATCCTGAACATCCTGTCACAACAAACGTCTCCTCTCGACATGCGTATGCCAAATAAAATAGCCGTGATCACGTGGATTATAAATGAGATCACAGAAGAGTTTATCTGGGAATACTTCACTCTCGCAACCCACAAGAATGCACTTGCTTCCCTGCCTCTGATACCAACAGGCTGATCTAAAGATAAAATAACAACCTTGGCTGTATTCTCCGGCCTTATGGAGAAAGTCAAGACTTCACGCTTTCTGTGAACACAGCAAAACCACAAAAAGGTTGTTCAAATACTGATAAAGTTACGAGTGAAACTCAACAAAACGCGGGAATTCAGCAACTTGTCAATACTCAGACTTGGATCAGCTGCTGCTTCCAGACGTGCGGGACCTGACAGATGAGTTTTCACGTCTTATCTGAGTTTATCTGGGGCCAGGTCACCAATGCTCATTCACTCAACACTTTCGCTCGGGGACTAAAATTGTTCCGAATTCCTCCTACCTTATTTTAAATTATTATTTATTCTATTTATTGTTTACTTTTTAAATAAAATCCACAGTTATATAGGGGGGGGAAATGTGGTGAATCCGAGTATAGCTGCTCTTCTGAGCTGTTCCTTTCCTGCCTGGGAATCGCTGAAACTTTCCAGAGCTCCATGTGTCAGGCTGGGGACATCAGAGCGGGGAAAGAGGGCACCACCTGTTTATCCTCTCCTTTCCAGGTAGAGGACTTTTTAAAAGGTAATCCCGAGCAAGAGTTTGGCTAAGAAAATTCTTCCCTGGTGTGGCTTCGGGGTGACTTTTTGTCCCCTTCAAGTCCCCAGGGAATGTTTTCAGGCAATTCCGAAGGCAGGGAGATCCCCCGCTCCCATTTTATAGCCAGGCTGTAAACGCCTCGCGAAGGTTTACTCGCACTCAAACGCTTAATTAAGAAAACATTAAGGGTCCAGCTTAAACCAACAAAAGCCAGGCAGCTCCGAACCGAGTTCCTACTTGCCACACGGCGGCTAAGGGCCCCCTCCCCGCCCGGAGCCGCCGTCCCTTCATCCGTCATGAGGCTGCCCGACCTCCGCATCCTTCTCGCCTCCCATGGGGCTGATGCTTGATGCTTATCATCTTATTGCCTTCCAGGGGAAATCGGCACCCAAAGTCTTTCTTTCCAGCTCCTTTCCTCCCCACTGTTCGGCACAAAACGTCACAGGGAGTAGGTTTTTTCTTTTTTTTTTTTTTTTGTTTTTTTTTTTTTTTTTTTTTTTTTTTTTTTT
>JAWWEV010000169.1:29682951-29755451 GCA_035583235.1 Hafferia zeledoni | reverse complement strand
TATTGAGGCAGGGGGAGAGAGACTAGAAAGTGCGCCAAATTTGTTTGCAGTGGATCAAGGCTAGCCGCCTTTGCTTCACTTTCTTTATCTTAATTCCGACTTGAAAAGATATAATTATCTAGTTTGAACAGAGCTGCTATCAAATCCTTCTCTAGGCAAGGCAGGGGAGAGCTGGAGTGGATTGCAGTGTTCTGAGCCGCTTGGTGCAGCCGGAGATAGGGAGTAATGAAGTTGTGGAGTCCTGAGATACAAAGGGCATTAACCTCATTAGCATGAAACCTTTTCTTCTAACCATTGTGGGACCCTTTCAGACTCCTAATCCCCCCTATTTTCAAAGCTGGGTTTGTAATAAAGCTTTTAGGGTTTTTTTTCAAAGCTAATGGCATTCTCTGAAGATTTTATTGCTGTTACGCTACATAGGACGCTTAATTTTTTTTCCCTCTCTCCTTCTCTTCCCTCATGGTTTAAAAAAAAATTAAAAAGAGGGTGGAGGGAGAAGTATATGGTTCCTGCAGAAATAAGCGTTTTATCAAGATGGAAAACAATTTCTAGAAAGGCCCAAGTCTGCTGTTCGGCCACAATCATTTAATGTTTGTCCATTTTCCCGGGTTTGAAGTGGAGCGCAAGCCAGCTTGGGTGAGTTCAGGGGAAATGTGCGTCCTGCTTGGTTTCCAGATCTGCACCATCAGCTGTTCGAGGAGGGGAGAGATGCAACGAGGAGTTTACCTTGGGAATAGCTCTCCTAAATAATTAGCCTCGGTTTAAATGGAAGGGACTGCATTGCGACATGCGTCCTAACCCTGACTGGGCCTCTCATATTTGTAGCACTAGTGAATGGAAAGTCACCGAGACTGTATAAGAAGCGATGCTAAAAAAAATAAGATCGGATTTAAAAAAAAAAATTAAATTTACATAGTACCCGATAGAACCAACACGTGCACAGAATGTCTAATCTTAACTTTTCAAGGCAGTATGTTTAACAAAGCTCGTATTTTTGCAATGCATTGTAACTTCGCCTTATCACAGTGTAAAGGGTAGTCAGATTGTCCTAAATTATGTCCAACTAGCCCCCCTGGATCCACGGATTAAGAGATTAAAGGAGACCACTGGGCAATGCCTCCTCTTTCCCCTTCATATTCCTGGTATGATAATTGCCTAAACTGATTTGCACTTTCACAAAAGCTTGCAGGATTCTTTGTAGCTTGAACAGAGCAGACGAGGTTTCTCTATCAATGGAAATAAAACTGATTAATGCAGTCTATCAGGCTAAAGAGCAAATGAAGCATGAAAAAACAACTGTGTACCCCCAGAAAACCAGCTAGTTTCCTCAAGGACCCAGAACAACTTTTTTTTTTTTCCCCCACTTCTTTAATGTCAGAGTTTTCCTCTGTGCCCAGGATCGCTCTCTGAGAGCGGCAGGGAGAGCAGAAGCTGGGGCGCAGCCCCTGCTCATAGGAGCTGTTCCTCACCGCAGCGACCTGGCCAGAGGATGTTAAAGACGGCTGGGAATGGGGCAGAAAAAATCCTCTCTCGCTAAATAAAATACCTATTCTTGCCAAGGAAAGCCCCTCTCAGCGCAGTACGGCTGCTGCGGACCAGTTTCACCATTACGAACCGGTTCTCACTTCAGATTCTAACCAGGAAAGGGGTTGGGTTTCACATTGGAGGGGTTTTGTTTGTATTTGTTTTTGTTTCCTTTTAGGTGTTTATTTACATCAAGTGGGTCTCTGTGGCTTACTTTTAGAGATCTATTTACCAGCCAGCGAATACATTAAGAAAATGCCCCTATGGCCGCAGGAACGCGCGGCGCGGCCGCGGGAGCGCAGGCTCCGACCGCTGGGGTTCCGCAGCTAAAAACAAGGCGGTGTGGGGGGAAACTACTGATTTCCGAGAAATTCGGGGGTGAAATGGAAAAGATGCTGCTTAAAAATTTAGGGCATATTGATAAATCTTTATTGACAAAATATTGACAATGACATACTTCTTGGAAGTATATAGTGTGTTAGAATTCTAACAAATTAAACACAAAACACAAAAATATTTACATTCTGGTATAGGAGACATGACGGAAACATTTGTCACTTTTTTTTAGTAGCTCTATGATCTCGGAATATTATAAGGTCAGTGCTTGAAAATTGCCTCAATGAAAATGGCCATTAGAAAAAAAAATCAATTCACGATTTTAAGTCTCTTTTCTCTGGATCTTCCCAGCCTAGAGGGTGTCCCCACCGCCAAAATTGGTTGCTGGGTTTGCACTTTATTAATCTTTAAAAATAATCATCATCCGGTTTTGCAATGGAGATACGATGGGGAGGGTGGGGGGAGATAATTTAATTTGATTTTCTTTTTTGCAGCAAAAGTTATGACCAACCCAAGCCTCCCCCCCCCTTCCCCCCCCTTCCCCCCCCCCCGCCTTTCCCTCCCGTCCCTCCCCTCCCCACCGTGTTTGTCCATCCGGAAGGAACACTATGCTTTGTTACTGCTACTTCATTTAGCTTTCACAAACACTTTGACGCCAGAAGTTATCATAAAATGTTTACAGACTGCACATTTCTCGTAAAATAAAATTAAAAAGCACACGGAACCTGTCTTAAAGGGAAAAAAATTACAATTCATTTCTGTCTTTAGGAACCAGAGTAGTTTTTTAACTTTTTTCTTTTTTTACCTTTTTTTTTTTTTTCGCCCAGGCGGCTTTACACATGCAATTCAAGTTTCTGAAACAGGTGTGGGTTTTGGCTGTTTATGGAAATTTCTCTTTCAAAGACGGAAAAAACTGTGAAGTGCAAAATGTCCTGTAAGGTGGTAATTTTTCTGGTTTGGTTGGGGAGGGGTTTTTTGCTTCTCTTTTTTCTCCTTTTTAACATTTTTTCTATATAATTTTTTTTTACGTTATGCTTTTAAAAGTGGACTGCGATAAACGGAATACCTGTCAATCACCTCGTCTCGGTGTTTTGGCTTTGATTGACAGATCCCCCTTGCCAGAGCGGTGCCGCCAGTGCCACAGTTCGGACCCCTCGGTGTCTGGCCCTCGCTCGCTCCCAGCTCCCTCCCAGACGGGAATCGCGTTTTGATGAAGATCTCCGTGTCCTTTCCCGCACCGCCACGCCGAGGGGTGTGAGCCTTTAACACTTTCGGTTGGCGGGGTGCTGGCTTTGAAAAGTCCCAAAGTGCCAGTTCTTAATCGTCCGACGTGACGTCGATTTCCTCTGGACTGGCTTGTTTGGTGGCGATTCTCCACCGGTTAATGTGATGAGTCCCTTTTTTCTTCTGTTGTGAGTCTGAACCTTCCTCTTCCAACTTTTGCCGCTTGAACTTTGTCCGTCTGTTCTGAAACCATACTTTTACCTGCGGGGAGAAAGGCACCGGGCGTTAGTCCGACGCCTGCCCGGCCACCGGTGCTGCCCGCCGCCCGCTGCCCTGGACCTGCCGCGAGGCTCCAGGTGCTACCTGGACCGTGCCCTGCCTGCACTGAGCTCTGTCCGTACCACGGTCTCACTGCTCCGCGCCCTGCTTTCACCGCTGCTCAGCCTGCAGAGCGGCGAACAGAGCCGGGGCCCATCTGCCACGTAAACCTTCGCGGGGAAGGCACAAGCAGGCTGTCCCACGCACACCGGGCACCTCCACAGCACCCAGGCGTGCGGGAGTGGGCAGCCGCCCCCGATGCGTGTGCTCTGCCCCGCTCCCCGCAGCCGGGCAGCACCGCCGGAGGATGCCCCGTGTGTGCACATGGGCCGGGGGAGAGGAGCTTCGTACGAGCAGCCCCGAGCAGCGGCCAGGTAGCCCACACGGCGAAAACACAGCATGGCTGCGCGGCTGTTACCTCGACGGCCGAGCCGTCGGGGCCGCCACGAGAGAAGCTCCTATTACCCGCCCTTGACGAGGAGTCCCGCGGCCTCGGAGCTGCGGCGGGGGAGGCCGGGCCGGCTGCGGGATTCCCACCTGCCCGCACGGCCCGTCTCGGCCCGGCCCATGGGTCAAAGCAGACCGAGGGCCTCACCCATTCCAGGATGGGGCTCTGGGGGCGGCGGTACGAGATTTATTCCTGATGGAAAAGTGAATAAAATGTAAGAAAAACCCCGAGCATAAAAACGTCCGTCGCCTTTTGCAGCATCTCCCCGGGACGCGCCGTCCAGGGGCTATCGTAGCACGGTAAACCTATAAGTGCCATTATAAATATCCCTCTGATTTTGTTCAGCGCCGAGCACATCTGACTGAACCATCCGACAGCTGACTTCAGTGCTTTAATTACAGATAGTATTGATCTGAGAGCAATCTCCAGAGCTGGCCACACTCCTTGTAGCGTCCAAAGGTAAACACTTTTTTTTTTAAAGCAGTTCAAACTCTGGTTCTGTCTGAAAGTGCCTGATAAAGGCCTCAGCAAGGGGGGAAAGAGAACTGGAGCATTTTAATAAGCTGGTTTAACCCGCTTCGCTGCCTCTTCAGAACAGCGACCTGACTAGCCGGACACACATCTCTGCTGCATTTTCATATTCTCCAAAAGTCCCCCATTAAAAAGCTGAGCGGGGAACAAGGGGTGAGTTTAATTTGCTTTTAGTTTGCTAATTGAAGGGGAGGACGGTTCATTTCTGCACGCTGATCTCCCAAAAGGGAGCTCATTTGTAGGGGACTGGGGGTTTGACATCCGGACAAAAGACCCCAACCAGCTTCGGAATCAAGCAGCACAAAGACCACCTTAAATACAGCTTTCCAGTAGAAATAAGCCTGTGACCGGTCCCTTGTTCGGGGAACCTCATAAAAGTGGCGATCCCTTTTTATTGTTTTGTTAGGAAGACATTTTAAAACAAAAGCTCCAACCTCTTTATTGCTTCCCCCACGAAAAGGAGTTAAGGAAAAAAAAAAGTGTTACAACTTAATCCGCCCGGAGAACGCTGTGTTTACTGGGAACTTTGAACTAGGCTGAGGCTGGGTATTTTGCCTTTTTTTTTTTTTTTTTTTTTTTTTTTAGTACAGTGCCACATACTGTAGCAGAGACAATCCCCATCTGGAACCCTCTCTCCACGAGTCTCCTGGAAGGGCACAAAACAAAAGCCCGACACAACAACAACAACAACCAGCAACAACCCTCCAAACTCCAGCTTTTCTTCCGGCGGGGAGAAAACCGCGTGAAAAACGCCCTCACAGCGGGCCCGCCGTCCGTGGGTCCCCCGCCGTCGGGGGGAGCCTCCACCCGCCCCCGCCGCTGCTCTGCGCCCGTTCCCCGCCGCCCCACGAGTGCCGGACCTCGGTACCTGCCGAGACCCTCGCCCTGGGACGACCGGAGCAGAAACATCTCTAATCGTCCCGCCAGATACACGACAGAAACAGTCTCCGGTGCGGCTCTGGCCCGCAGCCAGTCAGTGAGGGGAGAAGGAGGGGGGTGGACGGGGGGAGCAGAGGGGGATTCCTTGTTAATAATTTCTCTGCTCTTATTTTTCATCTTTCTGCCCTCCTGAACCGGCTCCTCACATCCCCTCTGCCGGACACGGGGCTAGAAATGAGTAAAAAATCATCCAAGAAGCTGTTTCTGCCGCAGAGTCCAAAGAGGGGGGTCTTTCCCCTCTTCACGCATTTGTTTTGGTGGCTTTTCCCCTAACATCGAACTTCTTGAGGGCCAAACCAGTCCCGCAGCAAAATGGATGGACCCTCAGATCGCAGATCTCGCCGCTCACTCCCCGCTTGGGCCGAGGCTGCAGCCGGGGCGGCCCGGGGGACACAAATCGTGCTGTGGCTTCCCACGCCCGGCCGAGGCACCGCGACCCCCGGCACAAGCAGAGAAATCACGAATGGGAAAGGACTTTGCAACACACAGGTGACGGCAGACCACTCTCTCCACTCCACCGGCTCGGGACTAAAGGCCTAAACACCCCCTAGAATTTGCCCGTATTTTCGCCCCAATCTCGGCCCGGCCGGGTGGGTTTTCCAAAGGAGATGCTGCTACTTTCACTTTCCCAGCTGTCCGTTCCCTACTTCCCCCTTACCTGAGTTTCTGTGAGGCTGAGGCTGTGTGCCAGCTGTTTTCTCTCTGCTCCTACTACGTAATGGTTCTTCTCAAACGCATGTTCCAGTCTCAGTAACTGGGATGGGGAGAAAGCTGTACGGATCCGTTTGGGTTTCCTGGCCAGTGCATTGTGCAATAGGAAGCTCTCCGGGCTGGTTTCATTCCCTGGGCAACAGGGTAAAACAGAGATTAGCAAAACACCTTTCCCAAATGCACTCGTCAGGACTTTCTAGCGAAAGGATTTTTCTTCTCCCACCATTATTTGCAGGAGAAATCCGACTATAGTTTCCTTTTTATTTTTCAGAGCCTTTTTTGTATGGAATTTTTCCTTGATAAATAGGTAGAGGGGAAGGATGGTGATGGAAGAAATTAAAATGCTAAAACACAACCTGGGGAGAACTACAGAAAAGGAAGAAAAGGGAAAAAAAAAAAAAAAGAAGAAAGAAAAAAAAAGAAGAAAAAAAAAAGAAGAAAAGAATTGGCCAGAGCCCGGCTGCGGTGTCTGCGGCTTCATCCCCGCGGCTGCCCCCCTTCCCCTCGACCACTGGCAGTCTCACATCTTTCCCTATTTGTTTGTTGTTCCCACCTTCCCGTCGCGGCCAGCTGGGTAGCGGCGCTCGGGATGCCCTGGCCGAGCCCCCCGAGACGCCCTGGCCACCACCGGCTTCGTGGAGCCGCCTGCCCGCTCCCCCGGCCTGTCTCTGTTTCTCTTGCCCAGAACTTCGGCCGAGGCTTTTCTCCCTCCGCTTCCCTTCATTCTGTCGGTATGCTGGCCGGAGCGGGGCTCCTTCCACACAGTCTCGGTGGCGACGAGAACCGGCGTGGAAAAAAAGAACCAAACTTCGAGGAGGCCACAGAGCGGCCATCCCGTCCTATCCTATCCCATCCCATCCCTGTCGGCCTGCATCGGAGCGGGGGCGGTAGAGTGGAGTGGGTTAACTGGGGCTTTTCTGTGATCATCTCCCTTCAGGGTGTCCCTGCTCTGCTTCTCCGGGTCGGTCCTTCCAAGGAGGGAAAGGCACCGAGGGACTCTCTCTGTAAGTGCATTAAAAATCGTTGGAGGAGGAGGGTGTGTTTGAAATCAAGCTGTGGCTCAACACCAGGACATTTCCTCCTTTCATCTACCCCTCGTTACCCATCGCCTGGTGGCTGCGACAAATAATTTGGTGAGCGAAACCTGTAATTTTATTCTGAGAGGGTAATAATCCATTGTGTTTCAGATCGCCTGGCTTCGGAGAGATTGGCTCCTTTTCCAATCCGGCTGCAGCGGCCAGGCTGCGGAAGGCCGGGTAAAATGCAACATGCAGGTGGTTTGTTTTTATTCCGAATTAATAAATAAAAATACAAGGAAAAAATTGCAGTTGAATCCCTCCGAGCGCAGGCTGGTTTTTTTGTTTGTTGGTTGGTTTGTCTATAACGAAAGAGGCAGGAGTTGGACCCGTTGCAGGAGAAACCGACTTACCCCTTCGGGGAGGACGCTGCCGATTACAAAGGGTTAAACAAGGGGGATTTTATTGATTGCCCGCCATTGGACTCGGTTATTTCCCTTCAGCCGGGTATTAATCGCTTGGCATTTGAAGTCCCTCGCTGCCCGCACGGTCGAGATCGCTCTCCCTGCCCTTTCCCTGGCTATCCTCCGCAGCCCCATCTCCCCGTGCTGTTCCGGCGCTGGGATTAATTTCCCCCTCACACTCCCCTCTTCTTTTCTTTGGGGTTCGTTCATTTCTTCCCCTCTAGCAAGGGCAGCGACCGGACTTGGGGTGGCTGCGGGGGCTTCCTGCGGCCCCGCAGTTCGGCCCCGGCAGCCCGGCGGGCACCGCCGCCTTCCCGGGGAACCTCAGCCTCAGGACGAATCCGTTCTCCTCTCTGCGGGGCCGCTTCTTTTGAGGGCTCCTTTATAGCTTTTAACACACCGGAACAAAAAATATCCACCTTTTCCCTGCTTTCAATGGGGGCAGAAAGCTAACGAAGTCCCAGCCGGCCTTGCCTTCCCGCTTTCTCCCTCTTCACGAGAAACCAAAACAAACCGGGAAAAAGCAGCAAAACAAAACCAAGCCCAAGCTCCTCGGCTCTGACAGCTCCCTCAAGTTTGGCGGAGCGGGAGACAGGGACAAAAGACCCGGGCCCGGCCGAGCCGAGCCCGTGGCTCCGGGCAGGGGCCGCCCGCCTACCCGCGGTCCTCCAACATCCGCACGGCGGGGGCCGGCCGGGAGCCGCCGAGGAGGGAGGGGTGGATCGGAGGGAGAAGAAAAGTTGAACGTACCTTGGAACCTGTGGCCCAGATACCGGTAGCGGTGTATTAGCCACGGGTAGAAGGTGGAGGGGTCCCTTTGCTGCGAGGCGAAGAGTGGGTGCGTGGAGTGCGAAGCAGGCAGAGGGTGGGCGGCCAGGGCGTGAGGAGGGGGCACGGGATGGACCGGCACGGCCGGATTAGGCGGGTGGGAAACGGCCTCTGCAAAGACCAAGTCCGGATTGGAGTAGACCCCCCTGCCAGTGGAGTGGAAGCCGTTGAGAAAAGGGTTCATCGGGCTGGAATTGGCATAGCTGAGCGCCGCCGGCCGGATAGGATCCTCGGAGCGAGACGCGGGCAAGGGGCTGTCTTTGGCCACCAGCGACTCGATGGTGAAACACCGCTTGGGTGTGGGCTGAAACATGCTGCCGCGACGAGAGTCCCCGACCCAATCTCTGCCCGTCTCTCTCTGGTGCGCGGGAGACGATCCGGGGAAGTTTGCAGCAGGGAGTGACTTGAGGAGGGATAGATACACACATAAATAGACAGGGGCTGGAGGAAAAGGAGGCAGCGGCAGCCAGCGGTACCCAAAAGGGCGACACACACGCACCACGCACACACACACAAAAAAAGTTGCTGGGAGAAGTTTCCCTCCTGCAAGGAAAAGGCGGTCGGCCCCCCCTCCCCCCCTAAGTCCAAAGACAATCCATGGATGTGATCGGCCCCTTCACAAGTTGTGCAAACGATTTGTTAGTTCATGAGCCTAATTAGTGCTGGGATCACATAAACAGCTTCCTCTGAAGCCTGGTAAATGGCTTGATGATTGGTCGCTATTACTCGCCTTGAGGTTGAAGGGGGAGACTCTTTAAAGTGCGTCAGAGGGGAGGCGAGCGCCGGGCAGCGCCATCGGGAGGGATGGAGCCGCGGATCGGAGTGCCGCGGGAGCGCGCCCGCAACCGCGGGGGGAGCGCGGCGCCCCGCAAAGCCGCCCCCGCCCCGCCGCCGCCCCCGCACCTCGCAGCACCCGGCCCCGCTCCGCGCCCCTCCGCCGCCGCGCTGCCCTCCCTTCCTCCCCTGCCTCCACTCGGCGACCAAGGTAGGCGGACGGGGGTCATGGGGGCGCTCAGCGGGTCAGGGGGTGGGGGGCACCGCATCTCCTCTGGAAGGGGCGAGGGGAGAGTTGGGCTGCTCTGCCAGAGTAACACCCCTCTCCCTGCCACCTCTCGGGTGCTCTGAGCCCAGCGAGGTTACCTTGATCAGCCCCGGGGTGTCAGGGAGAGATGCCCCGCTTGGGAAAGATTTCGTCCCGGTGACAGAACGGGTCGTCCTCCTTCTCCGAACTTATTTACTTCCCCTCCGCTCCTCCGCACTGCCCGCACTGCGCGGTGCGGAACACAAAGCGGAGGGCAGTTGCATCGTGCAAAGCTGGGACACGCCGGGCTCTTGCAGACGGGACAGGGGATCACGTCTCCGGTTCCAGCCTTGTCCGTATTTTCGCGTTTACCTTTGGGTCCGGAGATGATTTTAGGGCTGAGTTCTCCTCCTCCCATTGGCTGGAACTGCAGAATAATTATGATCACATCCTAATACTCTTGGCTGGTGCTTACTGTTTATTGGTAGTTAAGGATCTATTATCTATTCATCAGCCTCCCATTTTTGCCAATTACATTCTTCTAAAGTGAAGTACCAGCAGGTATTTTGCACATTTACAATTAATGATAAAAAAATCTGGCGTACTTTAAATCTATTACGCCGCTGTGTAATTTATCTTAAAGATGCGGAATTGCTAATGTAAATTAATGTTTCTGTTGAACCAAAGGATGGGGGGAGTCTTAAAACCAGCCTAGCGTTTCTTTCCTTCGTTCCCGGACCTTGTTTTCTATTTTCTTTCCACTTTGTGCACAAAGAATCCGTTACTTCGCTGCATTAAAATATGCTAAAAATATATCTCTTTCTAAAAGGTCCTTGCTCGTTTCCAGTAAGGGGCGAGGTGGATTCTATTTGACTTCCCCGCTTTCTACTAAAAGCATCTGTTCGCAGCTTGCCGGTATTTTTAACACAATACCAAATCGACGGGCTAAATATAAGTGACAAAACAGTGTTGGGCACGCAAGGATATGACTGTTCTTGCGCCTTTGTTTGGGGCCGTGTTTCCCTTTGTGTACCCCGCGCTGTGTGCACTTTGTGGAGGGAGAAGTTCACTTTGTGTAGGAAATGTAAATCTGATCTCCAGGCGTGGGGCGGCTGCACGTATAGAGAGACATCCGTACCTACAAGTGCATACGAGCGCAGAGCAGAGCGAGAGAGAGTTTTATACAGCGTAACTCAAGTCTTTGGACAGATTTTGCTGCGAGATGCCATTCTCCCAGGTCTCACACGTTTGGGAAAACCTCTCCTGCCCGGAGACACCCGGGAGCAGGGCTTCGGCCCCACTGAGCTGAGAGTGCCGAGCAAGAGAGAGAAAGATTTGCCTGTAGCTCTACTCGTATCCCTCGCGAATCGCTAGTATCTTAACTTTTTTAAGTCCCCTCACCCTTTCTCCATGAAACTTCTGTCCTTCAAACGGCCGTAATTACGGCTCTTCTCTCAAAGCTCTGGCGTTATTGACATAAGCAAGGCTGAGAAAGTGCCCTGAATACGACGGGTGTTTGAAGTGCTGATTTCGACTGGGGTCTTGGTTCCAAAACATTGAAAATGAAAAAAAAAAAAAAAAAAAAAAACAAAAAAAAAAAAAAAAAAAAAAAAAAAAGCAAAGAGAAACTTCTCCTTCCCCTAGGAAGAGCCGTGTTCTACATCTGCATATTTACACTTCTCCGGGACTGAAGAATGAATCTGAATTGGAAAAACTTCAACTCCTTTTTTCTTCCTTTTTTTTTTTTCTTTCCAGACATCCTGACATAATCACGGGGCTCCTTTGAAAACTGCATCAAGTAATTTAGCAGTTGGGGAGGGAGGAATTATATCCGTTTGAAAAAAAACCTCACAAGCGCAGAGCGGGGATAACCCTCCAAAACGCTAAATAAATTTCCCTCAACCTTCTTTACCGCCGAGGAAATATCCTCTAGCCTAAAATCCCTTTCCTAAGGGGCATCCCGTTGTTCTGGAGCCGAGCAGAGGAGGCTACAGCTGCAGCGAGGAGCTCTCCACGGCCAAGTCCGACTTCGTTCGGGAAATGGGTGATCTCGGCCGCAGCAGCCTAGAGGTCCCTCTCGCCACCCTGAATCCTGCTCTCTCTCTGTGCTCTATACATACATATACATATACATATCTGTGTGTGAATATGTTTGTGTGTGCGAGGTTCCACACAGGCAGAGGAACCGCAGGTAGAGCCTGGAGAGCACAAGCTCCCTCAGGTTTTTGTCAGAGGTAAAACAGGCCGGGGACTGTCAGAACAAACACCAAGGGGACTCGAAATAGGATTTTCCAGGATTTTCGTCTTCTCCCTAAATTTTTGTATCCGTGGCCATTACTCGTGGGTGCCTCTCGCACAGCCCCGGGCCTCTGCTAGCTCGGCTGCGGCCCCCGAGTTCCAGCCTGGCCTGCCCCAAGAACACCTCCCGAAGCCCCTCTCTTGAACTTTTCCTACCCAAGGTCTTGACAGGCTGCTCTCGCTGTCCTCTTGGCGTCTACATGGAGAAAATCTGGCAGGGGCTCCCTTCCCAGAAATCCCGATATGCTCCAAGCGCATTGAGAGGCAGCCTCTCTCGGAGGGAGGGGTGCGCTACATTCGCAGTCAAAGTGTATGGCTGGCCTCATAGGCACCAGCTCCGGATTTCCAAACTAATACTCATATTTTAAAAGACGAGCCAAGAAGAGAATGCGAGGAAGGTCTCAGGTGCGGGAGACCTCAGGGTAAGACAGTTGTGCACGGGCTGAGCGAGGCTGAACTTTCGCGGGTATGAGGGTGGCGGTGAGGAAAGTTTCGGGGTCCCCTTAACTTTTCTTTTCCAGGCGGGATCCGTCTCACCTTTTCTCTCTCCCGTCCCTGGGATTCGTGACCATAGCGGGGAGGAGATGTGACCCAGGCAGGTCGTGTCTGGAGGGGGCTGACTGAGTTAAAGGAGCGAGTGAAACATCTAATTAAATTGTTTTCTGGACGTCCTAACCCCCAGTCAGTATGTCTTCGAGTCCTCCATAAAAGCGCAGTCCTTCGCGCGAGTGATGAGATCCCTGGCCACGAAGCGCGGAGCCGAGCCGGGCTCCCGGAAACCGGGACGGGATGCGGGGCTCCGGGAGAGCCCGGGGTCAGGCACCCCGGCCTTTGCCGAGCAGGTGGATTCGATCCAAGGGGGTGTCGCAGATGAGCCTGTTTCCCCCCGAACACCTAGAGCCCTGCGTGGATGGAGCCTCGCTCCCCACGCAGCCGGGGCTCCAGAGTGGGGCGAACACACGGGGTTCTTCCCACGGGCCTTCCCAATGAGACCAGCCCTGAAATCCTCACCCTTCTATTTCTGTCCTGCACAGCTGGGACAGAGCTGGTGCCGCCGGGGGCCCGCCTCAGCGGCGAGGGACCGGGACTAGGACCGGGGAAAGGCCTTGCTGCCCGGGGTCCTCTCTCCGGCCTCGGGAACCGCAAACACGGACCGTCACTTTAGCTTTTTCATTTTCGACGCTGATTCAGAGCCCCTTCCCCCCTCTCTCCAGAACCACCTTCCTGGGGCGCCGCACAGCCCGGCCCTGCGCGAACCGCCCCGCCGTGGTTCCGCGTGGCTCCTTTCATCCCGGGGGTGCCGGACATGCGGTTCCAAAATGACGTTAGTAACACGGGACATCCATAACCCCACCGGGTTTTCGGGCGAAGCCGTAACCCGCACGCATCTGTGCCAGACTCCGGTTCGTCTAAAACACCAACATGTGCGGGGGAAGGGGGAGGAAATACCCGGAGCTGCGTGCTGGCGCGGTGAGCTGCGCGGTACCGGGACGTCCCGAGGAGCATCGCCTCTCCTGCCGCTCCCTTCCCGGCCCATCCCGGCCCATCCCGGTCCCTTCCCGGCCCATCCCGGCCCATCCCGGTCCCGCGGGTCCCGCAGCGCATCCGCGGGGCGGCAGCGCCCCCTGCCGGCCGCCGCGCAGCTCCCGCCCGCCCCGCGGCCCCGCCGCCGGCAGCGGATCCCGGGAGGGCCCCGCCGTCCCCCCAGGGGCTCCCCGGCCTCGTCAAAAAGCCGTGAGGAGCGCTGAGGCCGCCTAATATGTCTATTAATAAAATGAATAAAGTCCTAAAGGGCTTACTTTTTTTTTTTTTTTGAAGGGGCGCAGAGTATGCGCGGAGAAACCGCCACCCGTGTGTGTGCACACATGTCCACGCACACGCGCTCTAAATCCTTCCCAGTGCGACACCCGTTGGCAGAGCGCTTAGTTTAAGCGCAGGGTTTGAACTACGCGCTGACAGACCAGTTGTACGTCTGAAATCTGCCCCTCCGGGGCCACGGCCGGAACAGCGTCCACACTCTGCATCCAGCCCCTGAGCTTATTTTCACACCTCCTTCGAAATAGGGGCTTGAGACGGCAACTTCTCGCAGTCGTGGGTGGTGCGATATGGGCGAGAGGCGTTGGAAAAGGTGACTGCATTTCCTGCCCGCCTGGCCGGCTGACCTGCTCCGTCCCGAAGGAACGGTGCCGAGGTGGGCTCGGAAATGCTCCGGGTGTCGGGGGTGCGGTGCCGCACGCCGGTGAGTTACCGCCGGTTTCCAGCCGTCGGATACTGCGCCCGCAGATACACGGGCTTTGCCCGGCAGGGGCTGCCTGGACAACAGCTGAAATTGTGGGTTTCTGAGCACCCATGTCTGCCACGAGGGCCCTCGCTGGACGAAAATTCGTCAGACTTAAAAAAAAAAAAAAAAAAAAAAAAAAAGAGCTAAAGCAGAGGGCAGAGCTGTGCGGGTCAACCAGGGGCTGCAGGTGTCCGCGCTCTGGACATTCCACAGGCAAACGCTCGTTGTCCCATATGGGAACGAAAATGTGCCCGAGCCTTCCCTGTCTTGGAGGTTGCGTGGGAAGAGCGTGTGGGAGATGCTCTTCCACCTGGTGCTTGTTTTTCTTGGTGGGAGATAAAGCATTACCAAAACAGAAACTCACTGTCCACGACAGCCCGAGTGGGGCGGGGGGGACCCGGGTGGACCTCGGGAGTGCGCAGCTTTCGCTGCCCTGAGCTGACTTATCTCCATGGCTCTGATCTTCTCGCTCCCCGTCCCATGTCAGACCCCTCTTAGTGTTCCCCATCAGTGCCGTGCTTTTCTTCTGCAGCCGGCAAGAAGGTGCGGGGATGCCGCCCTGCCAGGGTGCCAGCAGGTCGCACACCGGAGCCTCGCAGGTCCCACACCGGATCCCCAGCACTGTCCAGGGCCGGAACGGCGGGGGATGTAGAGGGATTTCGTGGCGGCAGATCCCGTCCGAGGAGCGGGCTGTAGTTACAAACTTGCCTAAACTTTCCTCTGAACTAAGCGCACTGCTGTCCCTACGGGGATGGAAAAGCGGGGAGAAGCAAACTAAAATTTGACTTCAAAAGGGAAACTTTTGTTTCTAAGGGAAAATAGAAAATCACACAATTATTTACCACTAGTTCTGTTAGGCACTTTATGGTACCACTAGGATACTTTTAGTTTCTCGTTCAGACATTCAATTTTGTGAATTATTCTACTTTAGTTTGCTCCTAGAGGGCCCGATCCCCTGGACACGCCTAACTCAGCTTTGCATTCAGGAGGCGTTTTTCTGGGCAACGGGGAGAGGGTCATCGGTGTTTTCCCCTGGTCTCACCTGGCCTGGAGCGAGCCTGGAAGGAAGCTGGCTCTGCTGGGAGTCAGCTCCCTCTCTTCCACTGTCCGGTTTTTTTTGTTTGTTTGGGTTTTTTTTGTTTGTTTTTTTTGTTTGTTTTTGTCCGGTATGTATGTCCACTCTCGTCCATCGTTTGGGGAAATTGGAGCTTACAAAAGAGTAGAGGGCTTTTTAGAGTGATTCATTCTGCACTCCCCCACCCCTCAGCCTCTCTATCCTCTCTATCTTCTGGTGATTTGCATGAGATAGAAGGAGTTTGCAGTGAAAGAGTTTGAACAACTCTCAAATAATTCTCTAAGATTCTTAAATTTAGCAACTAAATTTTAGCCCATTCAAGTGCCACTAAGGATACTAATTAATAAGTGTTTCATTTTAAAACATTCATTTCCTTCAAGGACCTCAAGTGCATAATTGCTTGCAGTGGCATCCTGGAATAGAAATATAAGTGTCCAGGTTTGAAACGCATAACCTCACTGAATTCTTCCCCTTGCTGATGTGTTCCCAAATGTTCAAGCTCGCAGGGATGCATAGCACTGTGGAATTCAAACAGAGTGTAATAAACCAGAGCTCCTAAAGCAAAATCAGCGGTTTCCCTGGGTGTTCCAGGCCCCCGAAGCCCGGTGTTGTTTTTTCTACATACATATGTATGTCAAACATATACGGGGGGCTTTTGCTTAAACTGCGTATGTGATTCCATAGGGCTGCCGCTCCCTTACGTTGCTCCCACACAACAATTTTTACCCTAGATTAATTCCGAACCAAGGGCTCTTTTACAGACTAATTTGTTTCTCTTTCTTTCTTTCTTTCCTGTAAGGGAAAAAAAGTAAGGCAAAAGCTTGTTTCGGAGTTTTAGAAAACTTCACCTCAGTGCAGTGCACAGATGAGAGAATACCTGGGCAGAGGAGCTGCCTTTCCCTGCGTCGCTTCGCTGGCCATTCCCCTGGGAGAACGCAAATCGTTCATCGCTTGTCCGGCTCTTTTCCCCGCAGGAACACCGGGAAAGGTCAGGCCGCCGCGGGAAGTCGCCGCTCGGCGTCCGTCTCCGCGCACCCTGCTCCGCGGGAGAGCACTGACCGTGGTGCTCGGTCAAACCTTGTACAGCCGCCAGACCTCTCCGTCAGCATCCAGACAGACCAGTCTGGCGTCAGGGCCGGCTAGAATAGCCTATGTCAGGGAGAGGAGTGGGAGCAGCACAGCGGGACGGCGGCAGCCACTCGGCAGTGGCTCCGCCAGGCACCGTGCGGGGCAGCCGGCGGCAGGGAGGGCACCTGGGGAGCTGCGGCGGCCCCGGGAGCCGGTCCCTCGCTCCTCTTCTTTCGGGCCATGCAGGAGTAGCGGTCGGGAATCGAAAGTGATCCCCTCTCCCGACTCCTGCCAGGTCTGGGCTGTTTGATGCTGCGATCCAACGAAAATCTGAACTTGAGGGATAATTTTCTCCATATGGGCAAGTGAGCGCGCACACGGCGGTTCTCTCCAGAAACCACCTATCTCCAATTGTTTTTAACTTTCCACGGACAGTTACAGGGGGAATAAATAAAATTAAAAGTAAAAGAAAGCAAAGGGGGGAAAAAAGGGGAAAAAAAAGAGATGATATGGTAAAGAAAGTGTTTTTTTCCACCGTAAATCGGAGAAGGCAACCAGGGCCGCATCACGCTCCTCGCATCAGCGAGGGGCAGGCGCGCTGCCGCCGGCAGGCTCCGTCCGGGAGCCACGCGTGTCCCGGAGGTGGAGTGCTCCGCATAGCCAAAGGCTATCGCGAAGGGAGAGCAGGAGACTGGTCCTTGTGGGAAGACGTGCGTGCGGGTGCGAGGGGTCTGCTCCGCAGGCAGTGCCGCAGCAGAGCCTCGCCGCTGAAAATCTGCTCTGCAGCTTTCCCGAGCCCCAGCGCAGCGCAGCCAAGCTCCGGCCAGCGCTGTCCGCAACTCCCCGCAGCTTCCCACATAGGCAGAGCAAAGAGTGGGCAGCACAGACACCGTGGCGAGCAAGGGCAGGGCGGTGGTGAGGGTGGCCGGCGGCAGGGAGAAGGGCCGCCTGGTCTCCCCTTCTCGCCTTCCCGGGAAGTTAGCAAGGGTGGGCTTGTCTCCGCTTTCGCTGTGTTTCAGAAGAAGGGAGCGGGGGAGGAAGAGGATAAGCCTGCGGAGGGTTTGGGGAAGGTCGCAGTCGGGCCGCGATGTGACATTGCAGAGGGGAGTAGAGACGCTGAGGGGAAGCAGTACGCGATCCCCTGGAGGCAGCGGGTACACTCTCAGTCGGTGTAATGTATTTATATATATATATTTAATGTTTAAGTGAAAGTAGCAGATTTATTTGTATTTCGCTCCTTCCAGCCCATGCATCCACAGGCTAGATGTTTATGGAGGTGGCAGATGGTACCTCGCCTGGTTCCCCGCTTGTATCCCTACGGCTCCTAATTACTCCATGAAGCGATTTTCCCAGCTTAGGGCGCTTCCTAATAAACGAGCAAACCTGTTGGGTTTGTTTGTTTATTTGTTTGTTTGTTTGTGAGAGTTGAGCTGTTTTCCTTCTCGCAATTTGACTGCCATACCGAAACCCGCTCCCAGCTATCGGCGCCGTGACATTAAGGAAATATTACAGGTGTTGCTGCGGTGTTCGGGAATTAATTCTCCTTCCTTTCCCCCTCCTCCTTCCCGGACTTATGTCCTAGCCTACCCAGATAGCTGGCAAAGGGTCCCACATACCCCGGAGCTGTAAGTTGAGCGCTGAAATACTTGATCTTACTGATCTTTGGAGAATTAAATCTGGCCTCATTTTACAGGAGGAAACGAAGTCAATCTCGGTGGTTTTGCGAAGAAAGGCTGTTATTTCCTAGAGGATAGGCGTTTAAGTTGTTAAATATTAGTTTTTAATTACGTATTGTTCTTTTAAAAAATAATATTTATACATAGGTCCGTGAAGGTTTCAATCGAATTTTCAAGCCATCAGCTAACCATTCTTTACATGACTGATGGAAAATGGCCCATTGTGCGAGCGCCCGGCCATGTTTCTTCAGCAGACGGCGCTTAAAGTGTTCACCATTGTCTCCCGCACCCTTCACCGAGGCCTCCGGGCAGCACCAGGCCCGGGGCTTCTCACGGCCCGCGGGCGCAGGGCCGGTGTTAGAGGTGACCTCGGCTCTGAACCGGGGTGAGATCGATGTCAAACCTGAGCTGGGGGGTACGGGAGGGAGCGCGACAGGCTCTGGCACAGTCGGGCCATAGAGCCATAAAGCGAAGGAACTAAAGAACAAGAACCAGTGACAATGAAAAAAAAAATAGTGATCAAACGCACTCGCGACCATTGCGGTGACTTACGATATGCCCCACGAGGTCCCCGACGTCAACCACATTTCCCGCCCCTCCAGGCACCCAGGGACAGGGACCTGGTGGCAGGATGGCTGTGGGCGCTCCAGCCCTTGCGGAGCATCGTGGGCGGCCGATCTGGAGCCCAGCCCGGCTGCGGGGCCGGGGGTGCGTGATCAAGGAGGGTTTGACTGCACATCTGGAGCGGGGTCCCCTCCAGAACACTCCCTTCCCTCCCGCAGCGCCTCCCTGCTCCGCTCCCCAACACCCCCAGCTCTGTCCCTCGCACAGAAACACCACGGCCACTTGTCCGTTTGCAAATACCTTCAACCGGAGGCTTTGCCCCTACTCCCCTCAGTCTCCCCACATCAGAAGACGCTATTTTGCAAAAACTGCACCATTTGCGCTCCCTCCGGCCTCACCATTCCCCGGGCCTTGCTCCCCGCTGCAGAACCCCAGTGCCACAGGGAGGGGGACACGGGGTCCTTTGCAGAGGGGGGGCTCTGGCCAAACAGGTAAACACTTTAAAACCAGCGATACAAGCACTATGCCCTGGAGCCGCCTGGTTTGGAAGTCGAGTTTGTGGTTTGGAGGGGGTTGAGGGACTTATTTCGAGGTGTAAATATTTCTGCTCTCCAAAAACTTGCAGAGTGGACTAAAACGAGCACATGCGGTTCAGCATCTGTTCAGCTGGACGCATCTCACAGAGGAATATTGACTTTTCACCCCCCGATCCGAAATGGGAAATAAAAAGAGGTTGGTGTCCTCTACTCTGTTTGCAATTGCCTATCCCAGGATTAAAGAGGTCTCCATTTTACTGGCTGCCTTTCATTTAACTGTTTGGAGACCAGAGATGGAAAATATTTGCCAAGAAGAAAAGAATAGCTGCATGGGATCATTTGCAATTCAGTGTGAAAATATTCTACCAAACCCATTTGTATCCCAATGCAGTTGAAAAAAAAAAAAATAGGCATAGCTGTCAACAGCCCATTCCACTCTGCTGGACAGCACGGAAAGTTTTAGGCAACTAAATTCCTAATGGGAGACAGCAGCAAACAGCACAATCATGTCTTTGACTAAACTATGTGGCAGCTTTAATTGCTAGAAATGTTAGTGCTAGCTAAAATATTACAGCTTTGGTAAATGGGAGACTTCCCATGGATGTTGATTCCTATAGTCTGTATGGACAGACACTAACAGAAGCCTTAGCTTCAAGTGGCACACTTGGAATTGCAGAGGAATGAGCTCTTGGAAGGAAGTCAGGATAAAGGCAGAGCCTTCCAACGTAGCACGCAGGGTGTGCGCTCGAGAGAAGCACATCCAGAAGTAACTGCTTTTCAAATTGACGCTGACAAAGAAATGAACATCATTTATGTTTAAATACCGTTTCATTGTTGCTGCTATCATGGGCAAAACATTTCATATAAAAATATGCTTCATAAGGCGTCAGCAGAGCTGACCACCCTCGAACTGCCCCCAAAGCCTTGGTTTACTTCTTGTGGAGAGCTCTGCCTAACTCAGGGAGCAAATCCCTTAGCCCTGAGCTTCCTGGCCCGCTGTGCCTATCCCGGGTCAGCCGGATGCCGCAGATGGACAGTGCCCACTTGTGGCTGACGTTGCTTGGAGCAGAAGATGTAAAGAGTCCCTGCAGGGGAGGCCAGCTAGGACACTCTTGGAAAATACACTGCTTGTTTTGTCCAGAGCTGATTCTTGCTTACTTTGGACACCCAAAAATGGACAGAGAGGGAGGAAGAGGGAAATTACTGGCTTCTGCATATCCACTCTGTGTTAGAGCTGCGTATGATAATCCAGGACACCAAAGGAACCCCAGCTCTCACGAATCTCATCACTGCATTGGTCACTGCAGTCATGTACAGTTCAATGGAACTCTGACACTTTGGCATCTAAAGCCTCCCAGGAGGAGAATTTGGTTATGGGTTACTCACTTGCCTTGCAGTAACATTTAGTGTAGCCTGTGAAGGACAAGGGATCAATTATGGCAGGCTCTTTTGAAGTGCATAGATGGTACTGTAGTCTCAGTAAGAGGGCAAAGCAAGTGTCTGTGCCTTGAATAAAGCCAGAAAAGAAAGTATCAAGGCTACAGTACACAATAATTAAGTAATGGTGAAGCTGAGGACAAAATGACCCTCCTAACTCCAGTGTACCAGTCATGAACTGTTTCCTGCTCTGGCTAAAGACAGTGGCAAAATGGTACACAGAGTGCAAGATGAAATCTTATTGAATGATGATGCAATGATTGTATTTGATTTTCAAATTGTATCTCTCATCTTGCTTTTTAAATAAAGTCTTAAATATATGCATCATCATGCAACACTATACATTATTTAGTATAGAGGCAGGACCATCAAGAAGGTCGAAAACCAAATCATGGGAGGATCTGTAGAAGCAGATCTTCATACTTAGAAAAATTAAATAGTTATCAAGTCACCAAAAATGGCCATGGGAGCTCCAAGGGGGAGCTTACTACCAAATTCCCTTTCTGAAATAATGCTATATAATGTGTATTTGTGGTCAAAGCAAAGGAAGAAAACTGACACCTCAGAGGAAATCAGTCATGTCAGATGTATGTAAATTGGTATTTTCTTGATTTTCCCAACTTTTTCAAGGGACATTAATTCCCCATCTGTTATTATCCTCAGACTGGAGAGTCTCAGACAAGGTGTGAGGAACTATAGCTCCAGTTATGGCTTTCTGCTTCAGCTTAATGAAAACCTGCCAGAAGCCAGGAAAGCTCACTGACATAAATGGGAAAGGTAAAGTCTTGCAGACATATCCACTCCAACCTAGCCCTTCTCTTCAGCCATATAGGACTAGAGACTGCACCTTAATCAATGATGAGCTCCATCTGCAGTTCCAAGCGTGATTCTTGCTGTCACACATGTTCTGGAGAAGATGCAGAGCCTCATTGTTTCTGAGCAAACTATTCCCTTAAGACTGTACATTGGGCAACCTTCCTGAGCCGTAAATATGGCCTGCAATTTAGACCAGAAACATTAGCAACTACCAAACAAAAACATACAACACATGCAGGCAGTCAGAATAGATTAAATAACTGGTCAGGCCTCTGCTATGCAAATACTTTCAGTTAGGTAAAGCAGCACTATGTAACCTTCAAAAAGTTCATTAAAAGCTTCCCTGGAGCTGTGTTTTTTACCCACAGCAGTCAGTTATCAGGTCACTCACTATGTAACCTGCCAGAGATTGTTGGGCGCCAGCTGTATTATTTGGCATTACTGTTTGCCAGGCAAGCAGACTCCACAGCAAGAGACAGAAACGCAGAACGAAATGATGGTCCCTGCCCCAGAGCACTTCCAGTCTTAATCTAAGATGCAAAAAGAGAAGGAGAAAAAATAAAAAGGAAAGAAAACAGCAGGTGGAGACGGAAGGGAAAAGAAAGGATGAGACAGGACTGATTAATGTGATACTGAGCAGCTTCAACGTAACAGCTGCTATCTGGCATCAAATTCTTCACATAAGCGATGGCTGGATGGGGCCTATAAGGAACTTGCCAGCACATTTTACCACATGAGCCATACGTTTTGTGTCACAACTGCCAAAAGCGCTTTGGGGTTGTAAGGATGGTTTGTGGTTGTGGCTTGGCAAAAAGTACAAGGAGGCAAGAGTGTGTGTCTTTCAACTGTACTGATATGCCAAGACTAAAGAAAAAAATACAGTGAGGCTCTCAAGCCCAGTCCCCATGACATGGTCATGAAAAGAAATGTTTATTTATAACAAGAGAGCAAATTTGTGAATCACAAAACCTAACTGGCAGCTTCAAGTGATGTGTAAGAATCAGTCTGAAAGTTTTCCTCCCCGCCCCCAATCTATTCAAGCTGTAATTGCAGGCAAAGTCACCTCGTGCTGACTAGCAGCCCACACAGTGCTTGGCAAGCCTAGTTTTTGAAGGGAGGCTGGGATCAGTATTTGGGACCTCCTGTTTCCTGGAAGGAACGGCCAGATGTTCACAGGAGGTTGTCTTACAGTGAGGGTAGGAGCTGGACCGCCCCAGTTTGGTTTGGTTGTTTTTTTTATTTTTTTATTTTTTTACTTGCATGTATCTGGCACGATACACACCTCAGTTTGGAAACCTTGACCCATATTAGGTTACAATTCTAGCTAAAAACTAGTTCATGTCAGTTTGAAAACCACATACTTCAAAACATAATGTACTTTAACATTCTTTCTCTCCCCCCTGCCCCATGGCCTCTAATTTAGTAGGGTTTTAAGAGCATCATGTGCTTGAACTCTGAGCTGCTCCCAGGCATCTAAAAAAGTAATTGTAGTATTTAGGATTTAAATGGATCTCTTTTCAGTCTAAATGGTATCACACATCATAGATGTCAGTACGAGTGGTTGAAGAGAGATTAGAAATTCTCCTAAACAGTCTGGTAATTAAATCATTTATACATCCACATATTTGTTTGAAGAAGCTCTGACTGCCTGAGGCCTCATCTCCTCTCTGTTCCCACCACCTCAGAGTGTGGGGTAAAAAACCCCCATCCTGCCTGAAGGCATTGGGTGTCATTCCTGCTATTGGTTGTTCATTTGGGATTTCTTGGGACTGTTCCCTGAAGGAATACTGCTTTCTCAGTGAAGACTCACAAGCCTGACTTTAGCCAGCAGCTGATAGAATTAGACACTAAAAAACCTTCAGGATTTATGCCTTCATCTTTTTACCCTTACATAAAATATCTAATGCTTATCAGCCACTGCAAATAGTAATATGGTAATTAATGGCTAAATTCTGCTTCAAGTTCAGACCTTAGAGCTGTTGTTATAATTTAGCCATATTAGTTACTTACCCTTTTAGTTCTTTTTTGTAAGCTCAGACTTTTTTATCTTCTTTTAGAAGAGACACAAACAACAGCAGCAATGGCCCTGCTTCACATGGGATAACAATCACTACATGAGGTGGCTGAGGATGCACTTGCCTCTGCCTCTCAAGTGTCCCCTGTCACTGGACACTTTATCACTGCAAGGAGATTACAGACAGTGCCAGACTTCTCAGCATCACAGTGACATCCTGCACATACGCTCTTTGGAAAGCCTAACCTGTCAAGGTTATAGCAAAGATATTATAAATAAAATCTCTCCTTCACCTTTCTGCTTACCTAATTCTAGAACCATCTGTTGCTCTTAAACCAGAGCACACCTAAGGTAGACTTCATTACTCATGAGGAGCCTTCATGATCTCTGTGACAGATCTCTCTTATCTGTCAGCTTTGTTTTCTTTCTTTACTTCGCTTACAGAGGAACTTCTGCAGAAGCAGAGAGAGGCCATTTTCCTACTCCTTTCCTTTCAAAATGTATCAGAAATACGAAGAGGAAATGCAAAAGTTTTTATCTATTATCATTGTATTCAGTCATGTGGAAATGGCTACAGCAGCTCTTTTGTTAACTTCACCCTTCTTGTTACAGTAATTGCTATGATAATTCAGAAATACACAATCTCAAACACACATGACCAACTATATCAAAGGATAATAAGATTTTTAAGTCACCAGCACTGAATCAAATCATATCAACTAAACCTTAGCAAACATTTTATCTTAAGAACATGACGGGATTCCTCTACTTTGTCACTATGCCCGTCTGGTCCCCCTTCTGAACATGCCAGAGTGAGATGTTAAGTCTAAACAATGACATCTCCTGGGTGGATTTTACATTCTGCAAGATCAGTTTCTTTTTGCTTGGGAAGGAGTTTGGTGACTCACACCAGCCCAGTAACCAAAGGTAACCAAGTAATATATACAGTGACTCCAGCAGGTTCCCCAAGGGCACTTGTTCCACACCCTCTTCTATAAGGCATGAAGCAACCACGTGCTACTGTCCAGATTCCAGGTATTTCATATAAAACACTGAGCCTCACAGTTAGCATGTCTTAGCCACCTAGGCTTGGGGCATGCACATCACTAAGGGGCAAAATCCCTGCATTCTGAGTGCAGTTTAAAAATTGCATTAATGTTTTTTATACATTCCTGTCCCTCATCCTGAGCTAATAGCACCAAAGTAGTCCTGCTCACAGACACCAAGACCCAAGTGGCTGGGCATGTCAAACCATCTGTCTTTCAAGTGTCTGCAGCCTTTACATTTGCTGTTTTATTTGGGCTTTCAGAAAATGCTCTTCAATTAACTGAATGACTTTCAGTTGTACATCTAACATGGGAAAATGCAATATTAGGCATATCTGGCTCTCCATCTTTCAAGTAACATCCATATGCACATTCCTGCCTCTTCCCAACCTCTGTTCATGATTCTGCTGGACTTTAAGCAAAGGACCTTGCATATGGTAGCAGTACTCCACTGGTCACAATTCAAGGCAGCTGCAGATTTCCAAATTAAATACAATGTGGAAGTCCTTAAAACAAAGAGAGACACTTGGACTTGTTAGTACAGAAGTGTTTGAGATTCTTTAAATATACACAACAGCTCATTCTTTGTGCCTCTGAAGCTCGCTGGAGGAAGCAGGGCTTGTCATTTAGTAATTATAATGATTCATTATTATGATTATTAATTATAATCATATAATCACAGTAATGATTAATAATTATAGTCATTACTATTTATATTAGAAGAGATCCTAGAGGCCCCAGTCACAAGAGTGGGCTCCATTGTGCTTCATATGGTAAGGACAGATGATTAGGGGCACCCTAATGATGTGGGGACTGTGGTGAAGGACCCAGATCCTGCAGATCTGAGCACTGCCTTTGCATAATGCAACGTGCATAATGTGGTAGGTCAGCACAAGAGGTGTGAATGGAAATGTGCAGTCCTCCAGGGAATGGGGAAAAGGCAGATGATACCTTTGGGAATGGCAATGGGACAATGACAGGGGAAACATAAAGTGACAGTCACAGTTTAGAGAAGGAACCTGCAATGGTAATGTTGGCAAAACCACTTTCTGGTCCTATACATCTCCTGCTGCTCCACTTTGGGACAGCTCTGTGCTTTGGAGGAGATGGGGTACTGTGACAAGCACTGCCTAACTCCAGTGGTTTCCAAATCATCAGCTCAGTTAGCTCAGATAGATGTACTTTTCTTGGTGTTTTCCTGCCCTGATGTGTGAGGGACTTACTCCATTCTCCCCTCTATTCTACAGTACCCTCCTCTCATCTACACAGAATGGTTTGAGTTGGAAGGGACTTTAAAGACTATCATGTTCCAATCCCCCTGCCATGGTCAGGGACACCTTCCACTAGACCACGTTGCTCCAAGCCCCACCCAATTTGGCCTTGAACACTTACAGGGGTGAGGCATACACAGCTTATCTGAGCAACCTGTGAAGGTGCCTTACTACCCTGACAGCAAAGAATTTCTTTCTAATATCTAATTTGAACCTCTACTTGCTTTCATTTTGAAGCCATGCCACCTTGTCCTGTCATTACATGTCCTTGTAAATAGTCCCCCTCCATCCCTCTTGTAGGCCCCCTTTAAACTTTGATTTAAACTCGGGGCCTCTGAGGTATAAAACTACTACCCATACTTGGGTGAATGTTCATGATATCATATTATACCAAACAGGGGACAAGAGTCTATCTTGGCTGCCTAGCCCTGCCTGCAGTAATTGCTGAGCCCATGACCCTCTGCAGCATATTTTGTTCACTCCTGGAGTTTGCTCTTTGCAGCAGTTAAAAACAGTACATACTAATGGAATAGTGCATGCTCAGAAACCTCCTGAAGCCAAGGTAGTACTAAAATTAATGAGGCTAATCATAAGTCTAAAGATAAGCTTGTATAAAACTTTGTAAGATAAAGTGCTTGGCCTTTTGTTCTGCCTGTACATAAATTGTTGCTTTCTTGCTGCCTCCTGGTACGTGTTTGGCTTTGAAGATGCGAAAGAAAGGAGCTCTTCATCCAGTGCTGTTATTCCTCTGTTCTTCTCCAGTCTTCTCCCACACTCAAATTTCTCTCTTCTTCTAGTCTAGTCCCAAATTGCTTGGTTAACCAGTAAAAGCTATTTGGATTATTCTATTTAGAGACTACAGGACATATTCAACTACTGAGTTATGATCCAGTCCAACAAAAAGAGCTTAAAAGATGCCTATACAAGCTCCAGTGACAGAAGCAAGGAATGAAGCTCTTTTGTAAAATGTGTGAAAATCCATTACTCCAAAAACTGGGGAATCTAAAATATGTCTCTACTTAAAACATCTCCCCCCAACTTTCCCAAAGAGGGGAAAGCACATGTGATAATCTTGTAACACTGAAAAACAGTGAATAGTTGATCTCTTATTGCATAGGCAGATCTGCTGCAAACTTCATTAAGAAAGTTAATGAAAGTATATTTGGCACATGCTCCATAACACAACTCAGAAGAGAAAAACAGGAGCAGCCCTGCAGGTATGCTGGTTCTTTCAGAAATGCCAGAAAAGGGACTGGCTGATGCTCAGGTACAGATGTCCTTGTGTCTGCAAGGCAGTGATGCTCTTGCACAATGTGATGCAACTTTCAGGGGATTATTCTAGTACTGAAAAGCTTTACATCCCTAGGGATTCTCAGTAAAAGCTTCCATGGAAAGAAAATCTGAGGCTTAAAAATGAAGTCTGGAAATTACAAAGTTAAAGCTTTATTATGATCTAGTCCCCGATTACGTGATCACTTATGTATGTTGAACAGGGAGGAAGGTGGAGTTGGATACTCCAAGTGAGTTATGGTGGAGCCTTGTCTGATTCACTCCAAAGGTTGGATGGTATCCACTCCATGAGACATGTGGCTGCACAGCAAACAATGAGCATAAAAATAAAAACTGAACAGCTGCCTCATTTGCTAAGCACGTCCATCTTGTACATTGAGCAAGTCTGGGTTCCTGTGGGGAGAAAAAAAAGTGTCTGATTGTATTAGCTATATATATACACACTGCATGTGGAAACATCAATATCGGATGCTTTATATGGCTGGGATATGTCCTGGACTCCAGACAGATATAAGAAGAAAAGACATCTTAGAGAATATTGCATTTTTGGCAACATGTGCTGGCTCAAAGGAATGGTAAAGGAAGTAAATTAAATACTACTAAGAATGTGTATATTTATAGCACTTTTCATACAAGGATCTCAGAACACCTCCCAAAAAATTAAGCTTCACAACGTTGCTGTGATCTAAGTAATAAGCATAATTTTTTTTCTAATGGATGAAGAGAATCAGAAAAAGACGAGGTAATTTAACCAGACCATCAAGAGCAAGAATGTCTGAATTTTAGGCTCACATTTTAACTCTTAGACAAATGGTCTTCCCTGAAAACATAGAGGGAAGCTATTGATTTTCATGCTTCCTTGCCCTTCTCCAACAATCCAGCACAGTGCTCAGGCAGATGGTTAACTTAAGGCCATTGACTGTTGGCTTGTGTTTCTGAAGAAACCTTTTGGCGTGAATTACATACGGTTTAGAGAGGGGAAAAAAAAAAAAAAAAGTAGGTTTATAAGAGCATTGGTCATTTTACCAACTGTGCCTAGAATTTCCTGGACGTTATGAATGTTCATCCGAGTCCCCAGTGTCGGATTATATTAAAAGACTGCCCTCAAAAAGGAACATTCCAAATTTCCATGATCTTTGCCAGTTTCCAATGATTTGATGTTTATTTGAGCTATTGTACAAAGTTTTCTGTTGAGTCAGATCATTCAGGACTAGCTACTGGGACCACAGAGTGTCAGCAGAACATAATTCTTCTGTGGCTGGTGGCAGCACAGTTTATTGGATAGGTAATGCTTCTTCATGCCGAGATCCACCAGGAAATTTGGTGGGTTTTATTTCCTGTCAAAACAGAAATTAAGCATTCTGTTGCCCCTTTGTTTGCTTGTTAGATCTCTTTAGGGGAAGAACAAATATCTGTAGCATCTTTCTGGAGTGAGAAAAGGGAGGAAGAAGCAATATCATGATTTTAAAGCACGCCTCCAGCATGGTGTTTTCTGTGTTGTCTGTGCTGCCTTGAGTCTATATTGGCTTTTTGTCTTTTCATCTTTATGCTTCCTACATGTACACACACATGCCTTTTCAATCTACTCCTAAGGGAATTCCCTCAGACTGCACAAAGTGGTCATTCCTAGCTCTTTTCCTTTATAATGGAAGAAATACCTACCAAGATTACACCTTGCTTTTGTGGTATGAACTACAACTGAATAAAACTTCCCTGGCTGCACAGTGAGACCAAATCTTTGAGCCCACACATGCTTTCTGTGAAAAGCTTCTTTCTCACCCATAAATGTAAAGCAAGAATTTTGGGGTGGGTGGGGTTTTTTGGTGGTTGGGGTTTTTTTGTGCGTTTTTCGTGTGTGTGTGAACTGTTCTCAAAAGTAACTGTTCATGGAGTTCTAATTAGGTTTTACCTCTGTAGATGAGACCTCTTGGCTTCAAGATAGAGCTTCTATTGACTTAATTACTTAGATCTTAAGCTCTGCAAGGCAAAGACCCTGTAGTACCTGGCAGTGCTGGAACCAGACTGAAGTTCCTCAGCAAGAATTCAATGCAAATAATGAATGAAGCTGCATAAGAGGACATTGAGTAATTAATTCTAAACTGTAAGATGTTTGGACTGCAAATAAAGAAAGATATGTGGGATATAATCTGCTGTTGAGCTTTAACACAATTCCTGTTAACTCAGAGCTTGGCACAGCCAGAACAAGAGCAGGCTATAGATTTTGCTTCTGTCCCTGACATTTACTAAGCACTGCAAGACTAAAACATTTTGAAGGTTATATCCAGTGTCTTGCAGAACGAATGACAAATATCAACCCTTACACTCTTGCAAGATCTGAGCAAGAATAAGACAACTCTATAGACTGAGGCAAGTTTATTATTACAAATACCTTATTAAATCTAAATGGTAATGGCATTCCAATTAGCTCATTGTTAGGAATCTTTCATGTTTGACTTTCATTTAGACTGATTACGGGAATAATGCAGACCCTGTATAAGTAATTGGCACAAAATAAAAGCATTTGAGCTGCAAAAAACCTCCTAGAGGCTGTGCTCTTTAAAAAAAAATAAATAAAAGCTTCCTATCTTTCCCAGCTCATGAGCTCTCTCTGTTCACCATAATAATGAGACAACCCATTGAGTCTCCTGTGGGCCTGGTGGTATTGGAGCTCCCTTTTTACCTACCCTTCTCTTCTCAGGAGCTGTAGGGGGGCTCCTTCTCTTTTACTCTGCACCATCCTATTCTCTGCCCCCTTCGTCACAAGCCTTGGCACTGTTTTATTGATCCTGCTCAACTGTGGATTCTTTCACACCCAGATCACAGGCTCGCCTCCATCTCTCCCACACCCTCCTCCTCCTTCTCCTAACAGCCCTGCTGGTCTCTCCAAACAGGCAGTGGGAACATGCCTTTCTGTGCCCTGGCTCCCTGATCCTTGGAGAGAAAGGTGTTTCCTTTTTGCAGCAGAGCCCCCATGAGCTGGACAGAGCCTATCAGTGACTCCTCACAGCAGTTTCCCACTTGCCTCCTTCAGAGGGGAGGATAGGGGAAAGGACTTTTTCAATACTTTGCTGCAACTTGGGATGGAGATTTTCCATCCTTTCCCTAGTGGAAGTACGTCTAGAGAAAGAGCACCCACCATGGAGTCCCTCTTGCCATGGGGAGGGCCAGAGCACAGGCCTTGTAGAGCTCATCCAGTCTGGTAAGTCCTGATTTCCCACCACTTAAGTTCCAGTTGGGCAAGGTGCACCAAGTCTGGAGGATCTCGCTTACAACTGGGTGCAGGCTGAGGAGAAAACACGCCATTCCAAAAGACACTGGTTTCAGGGAAAGGCACCAAAAGCCACTGCCTGGAGTGCCAGATCATTAGGTTAAGAGGAGGAGCAGCACAAGATGTTTGATGAGAAAAGAGAAAGCCACAAGCATCCATCTCTGCCAGACCTCCCTTCCTCCTTCTCTGACTAATCTGATGCCAGGCCTGTCCTGTTTCTGGGCACAGAGATTCCAGTAAAATGTGCCATGTAGGGAAGTTTCCTGCTCTTTAGTCTAGTTATGAACCTCCATTCTACTCTGCTCTGTGCCAGGGCCAGCACATGCCTAAACCTTCTGCCCCTTCCCACCCCACTGAAGGTGAGGACGCACAGCAGAGGGCTGTGGGGACCTGAGACGTAGTCCAGTCACTTCCTCACCAAAGGGATCAAGCTGGGAGCAGCGCTCTGGATCACAGCTTTCTGGCAGTGTAGACACAGCATGTGTTTGCCGTATGACGGCGCACCAGGAAAGGTCTCTGGTGTGGGAAAGGCCAGCAGTTCCCACTTAGGAACTATTTGCCTTCTGCAGAGCTCTGGAGGGTGAGCTAGGAGCTACATGTAAGCAGCAATAGCAGCAGGGTTTTGGGAAAAGCTGGGGAAGTAGATGGTTACAGCAGGCAGCTGGAGAACAGGCAACAAAAGCTGGGACAAAACTGCCTGAAAACTGGGCCAAGATCTGTCTGGCTGCACTTAGAGGTGAATGGTGGTATCCATGGCACAAAGATGCTGGACTAATTGGGCAGTGGAACAAGGCCCAGAAAGGTTGTGAAATCCCCATTTTTGGAGGTTCTCAAGAGTCAGATGAACAAAGCACTGAGCAACCTGGTCTGAATTCAGTGTTGACCCTACTTTGAACTGGAGCTTAGTCTGGAGATCTCCAGAGGTCCCTTTTGCCAGTAATTTTATGACTGATTATGGGTTAGGAAGAGATATTTTGCTCTGCCCATTTGGTGAAAGCATCTTTTATTTCTGGAAGTGCTGATCAAAGAATATCATCCATTACTGGAACTGAGAAACCTGCCCATGCTCAAGAGGTGGTGATGGTCTCCATACACACTGGACAACCAGCCCACAAATCTGTAAATGAGTTTGGCACTTATTTAAATTTGATCTCCTACCATGTGCCTTCTGGTAGTATACCTGCCTTCATTCCTCTTGCTTGGTATGGACAGGTGGGTTATTCTCCTGATGAGAGTAGGGAGGATTTACATGGATTTCCATAAGAGGGTCAGGACTTTCAAGTCTCTCTCGGCAGTGATGCTTAGTGGACTCTTCACACTGCCTGGATCACAACCTTGTTAGGAATTAGTTGCCTTAAAAAAAAAGAGAAGTAAATAATGAAGTAACTGGCTCAAAAAGCTGTGACAGGTGAAATGATGACAAGTAATGGGCACACGCCTAACTAAAGTGCGTAGTTAAGCATGTATTTAATTACTTTTCTAGACTGAATATGCGTACTTTCTTGAACTGAAAATGAAAATTTCTCCATAGCTGAAACATATAAACAGACCTGCACAAGAGAGCCTGTATTGTGCAAATACATAATAATCCCATGGATGGCTAAGTTTTAAATTACCTCTGATTTTTATGGGACTCTTTGAATCAGAAAATATGACAGAACTTTTAATACTAAGCTGGCAGTAATTTAGGCATTGCTGTATTGTCAGGCATATTTATTCTGCTTTTGCATTTGTTACTGGGCTATATTTACTTGTCACATTAAAATAACCAGGAATTCACTTTTGCATGTTTGGGCCATTCTGACAAGATATGCACGGAGCAGAACCTTGCTCTCTGTCTGCAGTAACACAGATGAAAAGTGGGCTGACATCCCAAACAAGCTGCAAATTTTGTTGTTTTACAAAGTCTGTGTTGATGCTTAAAATTACTGTGTTGTCAATGTAAACCAGGAACTTTCACTTCAGGTGAAACCTGGGCTGTCGAGAAGTGATCTGTGACAATGGATCTGGAGGTGGCAACTGGTTTAATAGCTACAAAATTCTTCTGAATAACCCTACTTACACTTCCGTCTATAAGGTTAACTAGAAAGGAAATTATGCAGAGTAAATTTTCTGTGTTTAAAACCCATAAGCCTTACAAATTATATTTACATTTAATTAAAAAGTAGACACATTAGCCATTTTTTCTGCACTTCTTTTTTTTTTCTTTTTTTTTTTCATATTCTGTACTGGCTCAGAATTTCTCTGCAAGATGTTTAATGATAATCTTTCTATAAATAATAAGATAGTTAGACAGGGTTGCCTTTAACCCCAAGCCTTGATTTGTAAGTTTAATCAGTTTCCAAACATATCAAAGTGCATGAATAATACTCAAGAGTTATACTGTTCACCCACAGAGCTGGGTGAATTCCCTGTGTAACCCCTGAAATTTACCCTGCATATCTGCTTCAGGATGAAATAATTTCCTTATCTCAGCTGTATATCCATACTGTACTCTTTATCAGAGAATGTATGCTCTGTCAACATCCTAAAAGTTATAGCCAGAGTGATCAGTGATTTTGTTATCTCAATTTTGATATGACACTACTCAGAATGAGTTTAATTTGGTTTGTGATTTCTTTATTTATTCCATTACTTCTGCTAAGAAGAATATTTAATTATGGAAAAAAAAATACTTGGTGGCTTCTGAACATTAGATTCCCAAAGCTGACAAGGATTTCAAACACTGGTCAGCTATCCTGACAGCTCTGTCCTCTTCCTACACCAGTATGGGCCTATGGTCACTGAGGGAAAGGAAAGGACATAGGAAACAAATACCAAGGAGACCTTTCAGATTAGGAACAAAACCTTGTTCACAGGTGAAAGCAGCCCACCAGGGTGCTGCTGTCCCTAAGCCCCACATTGCTAAATTAGCACCATCTGAACCAAATTAGGCTTTTTGGGATCAAGATAATAAAGAGGAGAGGATGTGAATGTATTGCTCATAACAAGTGAGTTCAAATGAAAAAGACGAGATAATCAGGCCAGGGGGAGGTGAAAGAGAGAATTCTGATGATTATAGTTATTTGGAAATACAGTGGAGGGAGGATCCCTATGGCTGAAAAACATATCCACACCTAGAATTTGTGGAGGATGAGGTTTTGGTGGTGACTAGTTCTTTGATGTCTTTTCTTTTCCCCGCCTTTATCTAAGCTTCACTTGAGCCTCTACCAGCAGCTTGCTCCCAGGTGAGGTTAATTCCTAGATGCTGCGAGGAGCTATCAGCTGACTTCTTAAACCACTGTTTAATTAGCAGTGATATTACATTTTTCAGAATGGAAGCATGTACACAAAGGACTGGAGTTATAAATTACACTAACAGAGGATAATCTACAGAGAGACAACAAGAAGATGTATTAATGCAGTGCCCAGACATGCCCATGTATTGTGCTTAAAGCTGTCCCAGTGATGAGTGTGTATGTGGGATATTTGACTAAAGGCTCACAGCAGAAAACAAAATAAAGCAAATAGAAGGCAGAGGGAGGTAAAGAGAAAGGAAAAAATAAGACTTAATTCCCCAAGCCATTACATCACCTGCAAATTCAGACATCAATAGCCTTCCACCGAAGATGCAGTTGTGCTGTGCAAAAATTAAGCAGGAGCTTTCCCTGCATGTGGTGTAATACAACACCATAAAGAAATATACGTATAGTAATTTACCATAAAGTCAAATTTAATTCCTTTTTCCCCACTCCGTAGCTCCAGAGCTACACTGGAAAAGCCTGATTAGTTGATCACTATGAAATGCATTGTTTTCTCCTGTACTAATGGAACTCCTCTTTAAATATTAGATTTTGAGAAACATATCAAATATTAACTCCACCTTCCTACTCCTCAACTTCCACTTGACAAAACCAGGCAGTTCAGAGTAAAGAACCAGTTAGAAAAACAAATCAAACCTGAACACTTTGTGTATGAAAACCATAACTGAATGGTTTGAGCAGCTCCAGACCTGACACTGCCATTCCTCTGTGGCAAAAAGAAATGAAGGGCATGATGGGATCATCAAATATTTCTTTGCATAAGTCACAGCAAGACCAGAGATTTGTGAAGATTTGACCATTAAGTTAAATGAGATTCAGATAAGGTAGGATGACTCTAGTAAACTAAGCACCAATCAAACTACTATCAATGAGGAAAATCAACATATTTGATGAGCAGTATTTTAACAAAATGGATCTTTAACAATGAAATATCCTGATGAGTCCTTCTCAGGTCTCTGCCCTTTCCTCAGAAAAACAAACACTACATTATTGCATTTTAGATAATCACAGAGTCACGGAATCATTTACGTTGGAAAGGCCCTCTCAGATCATGGAGTCCAACCTATGACTGACCACCATGTCAGTTTGACCATGGCACCAAGTACCATGTCCAGTCCTTCCTTAAACACCTCCAGGGATGGTGACACCACCACCACCCTGGGCAGCCCATTCCAATATCTAATCACCCTTTTTGTGAAGTAATTCTTCCAAATGTCCAACCTAAATCTCCCCTGGCACAGCTTTAGACAATGTCCTCTTGTCCTATCACTAGTTACCTGGGAGAAGAGGTTAACCCACACCCAGCTGCAACCTCCTTTCAGGTTCCCCAAATGCCCTGAAAAAACTCACACTTACTCTCTTCTCACAGCTGGAAGTCCATCTATGTTTTCCAAAGCAAGTTGTGAAACTAGCACTATCCTTATTGTCTTTCCTTCTGGAAAGGGTGATTTTGTCCAAAATCTTGAAAGAGCAGTGAGCAACCTGAGTGTCTTTAGGGATCCAAGCCAACTGACTCATGAAGTGTTCGGCAGAGGAAGAGGTGGCACATGCTAAATGTTCATCATGGACAACTTCCCATGGGACTCTCTCCGAGCTGATGTCAGTGGTGAGACAAAATGCATCTGGATGAGTCAGAACTTGTTAGCAAGATCCAGATCCTCAAGGGTACATAACTCTGCTGGGCCCAGATCCTTGGAGCAGTACAGGTTATAATGCCCATTCATTGCAGAAGGGTTAAGCATTTTAACACCCTTCTCTATGGCTTTGAGAACTGAGCAGAGATGTCAGACTCCAACTTCCACTAAAAAAAAAAAAAAAAAAAAGTGATGTTAGGGTAGCCCAAAAGAAAGGAACAAGGAATGGTATGTGGTCACCAACTATAAACAACCAAGCAACCTTGCCAAGGTCCTGCTGTACAGCTCACTGAAGTCAGTGGGAAGAGCCTTCACAATTTCAGTAGACCAGCTGTGGTGCTTTACTCTTCATGTAAGTGGGCTGGAACACTGTCCATCTCCTGCCTGTTCCAGAGGTGAGAAAAAAATCAACCCAGAGGTGTTAAGGCAAATTCATCCTTTGATTTAAAGAAGATTTGGCCAGGCTGGCCCAAAGTGAGCCTCTGGTGGCACAACAGTTCCATGTAAATTAGCCTGTGTCAAAGGGGAAAACATCATTTTTGTCCACATGTAAACCCTGCAGCAGTACAGATGTCATTGGGTACTCCACATTTGAGGCAGACCCTTCTTGCTGAGCCATGTCCCACATAATTTGGAATCACTTACAAAGATTAATGTATTAACATTTATTATTGTTACTGTTTAATATTGCTCTCTGAATTGCAAGCAGGAGAGTTGAGGTTGTGGGTGACCTGCAGGCCAATTAAATTTCGAAAGGAGAAAACTTCCAGACTTCTATAGCTACTTCTCTTTGATTTTGCACAGAATATTCCTGTCTGGCTGAGCGATACATGGAGCTAGGGTGACAGCCTGTGGCAAAACAGAAGAATTTCAATATCTTAATCCTTTTGATTTCCACTTGCTTTTGATCTTTTCTCCACTTCCTGCTTGTCAGGCCAGACAAGGGTGGTCACTTTGTGGTTGTTACCATCACCTCTGGTTTGAGGGATGGGAAATTGCAGTCCTTTCTCCCTTTTCTTTCTCCCTACTCTTCTTTATTGGTGTTTTTTGGTGCTGCATTAGGTAAAAGCCCATTTGACAAAATGGTGCTGTTTCTGGCTGCACAACCTGTAGAAAATAATCTTGTGTGTGTCTTTGCAAGACAGAGGGATGGCTGGTTGGCTTCTTTGATTCTAAAAGAGACAAGCAATGGAGCAGCCTCAATCTCAGTGCTGCATCTATTTGTGTTTTACTTCTCACACATTCTGCCTTTCATGACATCGACCCTGATAGAGCCATCTCATGTTGAGATCTTCTAGCTAGCAGGGCAAAAATCATCTAAGTCAAGGGCAAGGCAGGAGCCTCTGCACTTCTAATAACACTTCAGGCATTTTTCATTCCTGAAATGTCTATTGTGGGTCAGGGTTTTCTTCTTTGAATCATAGAATCACAGAATGGTTTATGTTGGAAAGGACCTTAATGATCACCTAGTTCCAAATCCCCTGCTGTGGACTGGGACACCTTTCACTAGACCAGGTTGCTCAGAGCTTGATGCAGCCTGGCCCTGAACATGTCCAGGGATGGGGGAAATCTGTGGCTGCTTCTTTCTCTTTAGCAGTAGAGTTAGGAAAAAAAAAAAACTAAACAAAAAAACCCACAACCAAAAAAAGTATATTCTCTTTATGCTCTGCCCAAATTAATAAAATAAATTTTCTTTAAAGTGACATTAAATGAGTCACAGATGGTCTTGCCTTTTTACAGGTTGCAGAAATCACCCATTACAGTTCTTTTAATTTATCAGTGAGGGAAAATAAGATGGCCTCTTGCTCCCTTAGCAATAATAATCAGAAACAGTCTATTTGGAGCTTAATTTACCCCAAATACGTATTGATAGTTGCAATGAAGAATATGTGACCTCTTTGGGAGTCACCAGTGGATGGAAGGTGGACAGCTTTTATAAAACCACCTTTAATAAAAAAGAGTGTTATATTGCTTATGTTTGGTGGGGTATTTAAGCATATGGTTTCCATATCAGAAGCAAAGATGGCAAACACATGCTTTACCTTCCAAAAAAACCATTCTTATACTCATCACTCCTAGCAAAAAAAACCCAAAAAACAACACAACAAAAAAACAACAAAAAACCCCCCAAACCAACCAAACAAAAAACCCCAACAACAACAACAACAAAAAACCAACCAAACCAAAACCTGGGAGAGTTTTTCTTATTGCTGGGGTTTTCTTAATTTTTATTTTACAACTCTGATTATATGGAAGAGCTGAAGAAATTTCACAAGGAATGTTAGGCTTGTGTCTCGTTTGCATGTTGTTTTCCTGCTCGTAGGAAGAGACGTGATGGAATTTGTCCAAAGGCTCAACACGGTTACTCGCCGGTACCAGCGGGATCCTTTGAGAAGGGACCATGCCAAGCAGGATTCAGGATCTGCTGTGACCCCGCAGACCCGAGCAGATACACGGCGGCCGCGCTGGGCTTCCCGGGGGCAGATCCTTGGGAAAGATCCTGTGGGACAGATCTCGGGGTGGAGCAGATCCCTGGGACAGATCCCCAGAGGGCAGATCTCCAGTGTCAGATCCCTGTGGGGCAGATCCCGGGAGACACATCTCCAGGATCAGATCCCTTTGCGGTAGATCTCGGGGGACAGATTCCGGGGGACACATCTCCAGGGGCAGATTCCTGTGGAGCAGATCCGCGCGGCTGGATCCGCTCCTCTCCTCCTTCGCGAGCCGCAGCCTAGGAGCAGCATCCATCCCGCGTCGTCCCCGGTCCTTCCCCTGGGGCGGACAGGGCTCTGCTCGGGGGTGCATCCCGGAGCTGCTGCCGCCGCCGCCCTCGGGAGCGGGGCCGCTCGCCCCGTCGGTGATAAATCTCGCAGTCCCCTCGCTTTTTCGTCGCTCGCCTAATCCCGTGCTCCGCTTTCATGTGCGGTAATTGCGAGCAGCTGCTGCCGCGGCCCGGCCGCGCGGGGCGCGCACAGGCAGAACAATGGCAACAGCTGTTTCATTTCGCCTCGGGCCAGCGCTTCCTGCTCAGCCTGCATTTGCCCTTCTGGGTCCAATTTATGGTCCTGGGTTGTTGCTCTTTTGTTGGGGGGTTTTTTCCCCCTTGTGACCCTGCTATCAGTTGAGGAGTGATTTGGAGGAGGGATTTGGAGGAGCGCACGCTCCAACCCGGTTCTGGCACCGGGACCTTCTGCCCTTGGCTGTGTGGAGGGGAGCGGGGCAAGGGCAGGAGAGGGATGCCATACCTCTTCAAATGAAAATAATAACAAATATCAGGGGAAAAATCCCCAAAAACAACACCAAAACCCCCGAAGAAATATGAATGAGCATTAAGGCTGGGCAGCAGTGCGAGACAGGCAGCAAGAATGTACATCCCTGTGGGAAATGGGGTGGCCAAGGTCCACCTGGAACTGGCTGATCATAGAATCATAAAACCATGGAATGGTTTGGGTTGGAAGGGACCTTGAACCCGCCTGCCATGAACTGGGACACCTTCCACCTAGACCAGGTTGTTTCAAGCCCCATCCAACCTGGCCTTGAGCACTTCCATCAACTTCTCTGGACAACCTGTTATTGTGCCTCACCACCCTTACAGCAACGAATTTCTTCCTAATAACTTGCTTAAATCCACCCTCCTTCAGCATAAAACCGCTGCCCCAAGTCCTATCACTGCATGCCCTGGTAGAGTCCCATTCCAGCTTTCTCACAGGTCAGCTAGGAACAAACCCAACTGCAGCCCCCAGAGAGCACAGCCTGCACTGGTGGTGGTGGGCTTTTAAGCACCCACTTAGTCTCCTCATTCTTTAATCTCCTGGTCCCAAAACAACCATTGCCTGGGTGAGGGGAGGCAAATTGTCTCAGTGCTTCCAGGCAGAAGGAGAGCTGATTTCAGGCTAGAATTTACAAGTGTCTGTGGCCAGGACTGGGCCTTGTTAAACTGAGGGCTTATTTAAAGCTTTGGAGCTGCCCAGAAGGTTTCTTTCAAGTCAGATACATGCTCAGGATCTGCAGGACCAACCCTTCGTACTTCACCTTTTAACATAAATTCTTCCTTCCCTCCCTTCTGCTTTTTTCCCCTGAGAAAGTGGCTGCATTCTTTCCTGAGTTAATTGTATCTTACTGGGTTGGATAAGGCATATCTCATTAGAGGGGAGAGAGATTTAATGTGAACTTCAAACTGCCTTCTCCATGCTACAGAAAAAAAATCCCTAATCAGCACAGTATATATTTTGTATAATTGCTCTTTGACATTCCCTCTTTTGTTGCTAATTAAAGTGAAAGAAATTGGTAGTGAAATGTTCCAGTGTGTTTTTCTAGGACAAGGAAAACTAAACCACTCTTTTGTTTATAAATACAGGCTATTTCAAGGGCCCAAAGAATCAGTTGTTTTCACAGGCATGCTGCTGAAATTTATTATTATTTTTCTTTCAAGCCTGGAATTGAGCACATTTGCAGTTGAGGATCAGCTTTACAGTGGTAGGAGTGGCCACAATTTGGTGGAAGTCACACAGTCACCACCCAGCCTGTCACAGGGTTGTGGCAGGTGATGCTGCATGTTTGCTGGGAATCATAGAAAGGGCTGTCTCCTCCTTCATTTTACAAGAGCCTCAAGTCAAAATAATTTAGAGAAATACTCAGTTCTGTTTAGTGAAATAATTTCTTTTTCTTTCAAGGATGAAAATTAAGCCAGTAAAAAGTGAGTAAAGTGTAAACAGTAGCATGGATTTACAGCCACTGCTGATTATTTCTAGTATTCTGGAGACTGTATAGTGATTTTTCCCAGGGTTGCCTAAGCAGAAAGGGGTTGTTCTCCCTTCACCTTTGTGTATTTGTTTAGTCTTTTTTCTAAAGAGCACATTCTTGTCAGGGGAGATGCTACCAGGGCATCACTACCAATTAGCTGAATGGAATCCCTCACATCATAATGCTAATACTTGGCATCTTTTTGAGATACGTTAGAATTATTTTGGAATTACTTTAAAAGGGTTCCATCACATAAAAAAATAGATGAAAATGTACTGGTTTTTCTGAGGAAATGCATTGTAACATGCATTTCATGTGGCCCTGATGTGAGAGGAACCCAGGTGTCGATGTACTCACAGGCCACACACACACTCAGAGGTCTTCAGCACAAATCTCTCCCTCCTGCCCTTTTGATAATGACCACCCTCCCTCCAGCACACCCAGCTGGGCATATCAGTCCCTGAGCCCAGCACTGAGCTGCCATGCCATGCCATGCTATGCCATGCCTTTAGATCACACCTTTGTTGTGATGACATCAAATCGCATCATAACCCCCTGGAAAACACCCAGAAGGGTATTCAGGGCTGCTGATCACACAAGGGACACAAAGTAACTAGTTGCTGACAGATTTATAGGTTTTAGTCCAATTAAAGTGCTGTTTATTGCCTTTAGAAGGGGTCTGTTTGTTTCTAATTTTAGAAGGCAGTTTGGGAAGTGACTAGCTTGGCAGCAGGTTGGGAGTATGGGACCTGAAATTTTCCAATAGCACTACTGTTGTTTTTAATTAATTATTATTTTGAATAAGTATTTGACCTTGGACATCATTCTTCCATGGCAGGGCAGGAATTCAGGACCCAAAATACCAACAAGAAAATTACTTTTGCTGTGAAAGTGCTCAGCTTTGCTCCTCTTATTCCAAATTATGTCTGCTTTGAGCAGGACTGGATTTGTGTCCAGCTTTTCCAGACACTATTGCTTTTCCTGCCACATTTCTTCTTAGCTTTATGAAGCAGCAGCCATCACTCAGCACATACCCTGTGACAGTTAGGGATAAAAATGACCAAATGCATGTAGGTATACACACCTATGTATTTATATTGCATAGGAAGGAGGCAAGAGCCTGCAGGTGACCTCCAAAGGAGCTCTGAGGGGTGATGCACCAGCCCAGGAGCAGCCAACCTTCGTTTGGTGTGTGTAGCCAGTGTTTGATCTTGTCGCTCCTTGCTGCCCCTGCATGGCTTCTCCTCTGAATGCTCAAATTTATGCATTTTATTTATTCATGTTAAAGAGGAGTAAGAAGTTCCAAGGAAAAAAAAAAAAAGGGTTCAGTGGTGTAAATGATCATGCCTATTTCTGGCCCGCGGTGTTGGCAACCTTGGATGAATAAGCAGTGCAGAAATAACAAATCTTGTTTGAGAATGAAATTAGAGCTGGAATTGGATGTATTAGTTCTGTTCACAAGTTGGTGCAATTTTGATGTGTGATTGTGGTAAAGCCACTTGGATGTCAGCTTTCCTACTATCTAGAAACCCTGGAATGAGAAATTATTATAAAACTCGGCTATTTATTTGTGAAGTACTTTCAGAGCCTCTGGTGAAAGGTACTGAATAGCTGCACGATTCCCTGTGGTTTATTAAATACACATTGATCACAATTTACCGAAGGCAATGACAGGTTTTAAACAGGAGACCCAACTAAAACACAGGATCCTCACGTTTCCAGATCTTGGAGAGGTCCACATGCTGAACTCAGACCCAAAGCTGGCGTTGTTGCAGAAGGCAGAATGAAAACCACAAGTCTTCATGCAAGCCTTGAAGTCTCAATAAGAAGACAGGGGCTTAACCCCATCTCCTGCCTGGTTGTTCCTAATCTCCTGTAGGAACAAGGCATTCCAGAAAAGCTCTTCTTCGGACGGCAATGGAGGTCACTTCCAAAACCAAGTGAGATGTACCTTTTCTTCCCCTACCCTGAATCTTCTGTGCTAATTCCTTAGCTGGGGGCTGAAGACACACACACACACACACACACACACACAAAAAAAAAAAAAAAAAAAAAAAACGAAAAATAAAAGAGAGCTTGAATCAACACTGTCTTCTGTGGCAGCCAAGGCTTTACAATTGCCTAAAGAAGTCTTTGATTTCACACTGTTTGGGCCATGTCCCATCCTTTTGTTACTTATCCATGTATCAGAGAGGTCATTGATATTCTGTTGAGAATATATTTTTGTTTTCACCAAATCCAGAGTGTTTTTAGCAGAAAAATCATTAGCTGAAATTACCAATTTTTTTTTCCCCCAAATGTTTCCCCCCTCTCGTGAATAGAGGAAAAGAGATAATTTTAAAGAAATATTTCTGTTGTCAATAAAATACAAATATCTGCTGAAATATATTTCTAAGCAATCTTTTACTGTTTTTTGGCTATGTCTAACACACAGTAACTCCTTAGGAACCTCTCTTCTGTAAACAGGATTATTACTAAACATATTAGAAGAGTGTGAGAATGCTGGAAGGGGGAAATGCATTCTTCCCATTTTCTTTCATGCTAGCCAGCTCATTTCATTGGGCTAATAGCCAGGAAGGATAAAATATGAATAGATCTTGTACAGACCACACCAGATGGAAAAGATCTGAGCTGGGCAAAAAGCTCTTTGTTGAAAGTTGTGCTTTTAAGCAAAATATTTTCAGAAAGGTAGAGCATCAGGCAAAGGAGCACCTCCATGCTTTGGACACATTTTTGTGCAACTTCAAAGGAGAAGTTGTGAATTCTTACTTGTGCTGTCATTGATATATACTTCTTCTAGCTCTCTGAAAAACTTCCTCCTCCAATGAGGTTTGGTCCTACAGGTCAGTGGATTCTCCTGGCAAGCTGGTGAAATACCCTCTGTGTTATCAAGGGAAATGCCTTCAGGTCAGCACTTGCACAGAAATGTCTGTCTCTGTCCTCCCTCCAGGCCATGGGCTGATTTTAGACAGGGTCTGTAGGGAATTAGCACTGGTTGCCACATTTAGATGGGAAAGGGGAGGCAGCAGTGATGAAGAAGCAGCTTTCATGGCAGCAGAAGGACTGGTACAGTGTCATTGCAGCACCACACAGCACCCCAGGCATGTGAACCTCAGTAAACTTAGGGCATTTATAGATGCTGAAAGTCAGTCTTAAGAATCTCTTAACATTACCAAGCCTACTGCATTACTTGATGAAATAATAATTGTAGTATTAACCAGATGAATATTAATGCTCCTAAGTAATTGTTAATACATGATATTATGCAAATAATAAATATGTTGAAGGAGATCTGGGCTCTGCTACTGACTTATTCTATACTCTTACTTTAAAGTATCTCTTATTTCCCTCTGCTGAGTTACTGCTTTTACAGCCCTGCAAAAAAATTAAGATGATCCATGATGGCAGGTTTCTTTGGGATTTCAGCACCAGAGTCTGGCAGACTTTTAACTGGAGCTCAATGGAAAATATGTTCCTATGCATCAGGAAGAGTAACACATGGGCAAGTAAAGAGATATACTATTTGCTGTCCTGTTCTGTTGTGCTGTCCTTGATGTGCCTCACTGTCCTCTTGTTATCAGGGGAAATCAGTACCAAGAGGCAAATTGACAATGCCCCATTTTCCAGGTGCAGAGAAATGAAGTTCTGCTCCAGCAGCAACAATTCCCAGTCCAACAGGAATATTGCAGTTGTTCATTGTGTAGCAGCACATATTTTCAGATCAGCTGATTCCAACAGCCCATTGCCAATGGAGTTTTGGGGAGAATCCACTTTCTAGCCATGACATTAATGCAAAAAGCCTGTGTCATGCCAAGGTGAAAGAGGATGAATTCTGTTTCCCAAACACATCTGACATTGGCTAAAGACCCTTTGTAATACCCAGAGAACAAACATGATCCCAGAGGCTGCTAACACACTGAGCCTTTGCAGTAAAGATCTTTTAAGTAAAATCCAGGGTCCTTTTCCTGATTAAAAAGGGTGGAACTGAAAACACAAGAGTTACAACTCATAGAAATCATTTAAACCTGCAGCTGATACTCCAGAGCCTTAATACGACACAAATCCTGCTGACAGGTAACTGTGGGAACAGAGTTGTCCCTGTCAAAAACAAATCTGGATTAGATAGTAGTTCTTGTGTCAAATGCTTAGGAACATTGCTTATCCAAGTCTCTCCACAGCCCTCAGGAAGCAGAAAAGCAAACCTGTTTCTGTCTCTTTTATAGGAGACAGTGTTTTCCTTGGAGCTGAACCCCAAAGGCAGACAGACATGCCTGGAGCAGCCCTGCACCCACACTCATCCAGGCAGAGCCTGCCCAGGCTCTGCCCCTGCTCTGTGTGCCCTGGGCTTTGCTGAGGCACAGCAAAGATGTTCAAAGGGCAGAGTCATGCACTTGGGATGCCCAGACTGAGTACAGGGTATGGCCAGGGTTCAGTCTGCATATGACCAGGAGAGGTGCTGTGGGAGGCTGGGATCAGGCACTGGCCCCTTCCTTGGAAGTGAAGACTGCAAACTCTTGAGATCTCATGTTAAATGGAATACCCGACTCAGCCTGGCTTTCCAGGCTGACTAAGGCATTTGTGCTGATTTTTTTCATATATCAAGTACCAAACAATGCTAATATGCAAAAAGGTCAGTTTACATTCATGCTATGCTGTCTAGTGAGCTGGAAATGTGGGAAGATTTCCGAGTGAAGTGGAAACTGGTATCTTTTTTATATATGGAAAAAACCCCAAAACATCTTTTGTGGACAAGACCAAGATTAAATGAGAGGTATGATGAGGTTCAGCAAAGATTGATGCAAACTGGTTTAAAAGGCTCACAAATGCAATGTGATTCTATCCATTTCCTTCTTACCCAGGTGCCATCCACCTTCTCCAGCATGTTTGGCTGCCCCCCTTTCCTCTAAATGAAAGAAATGTGGCTCCAGGTATCATGGTCTGTTGGATGTCTCAGGCACTGATGACTGAAATGAAAGCCTTATTGTTTTTCTGCTCTTTTTTTTTTTCTTCTCTGAATATTAAATGCCAGGAAGATTGGTAAAGATTTCAGAAACACAAATTGACATTTGGCCTAATAAAACATTTTACAGAGTTTTTCCTTTCTGCTTTGATTTGGTAGAAGATTGAATGAAAACTCAGAAAAGAAACATTCCATTTTTCCTGAAGGGAGGCAGGAATCCATTAACATACAGTGCTGGAGCATGATATCCTGATATGCCCTTTAAAGTTAGTTCATAGAGACAGAAAAGGGTGAGATCTGTACAATAAGATTAAATTCAGAAATCACAAATGTTGTGGTAGGAACAGTTCACTCAAGCAAGACTTACTGCTGATTTATTGTTTTCGTGTCTTATACAACACTTCCTTTAAAGCTCCATCTGATGAAAGCATGCAATCAGGAGGAAGTCTTACATTTTGGCATTTATTTATTTATTTATTTGAGAAAAGTATCTTTCAAATATCACTCTTCAGAAGGGAAAATAAGGCACAGCCCCAAATGTAATGCTCTTATTATTAAGCTAATTCCATGCATTTGAGGACTTCACTGTTTCCTCTTTAAAACATTTCAGTACCGGCAATCTCAAAAATTGCCTCTCAGCTTTTTGATTTGGGGCCATGTGGTGGATTGACAAGTCCCCACACACCTTTGCATGCTGGTTTTTCCACCCCAAGAGCTGAGCTGGACCCCAGGCAAGTTTTCACCTCTCTCTTTCCAAAATGACAGCTCAGTGTCCCCCAGGACCTCTGGTGTGATGTCCCTGAGCTCACAGTGTCCTCTGCTCCAGTCCAGTCCCTCAGCATGATCCACTTGGTGATGTCACCATTCTCCACCTACTAAATAATGGGGAGGAGCTCTGGAAGTCAGCCTTCCCTTGGTACCTCCCAAAATAGGATGTCTGGATCTGACTGCGAGCACTCACTTCCCTCTGTTAAAGAAGCTGGGCTTCTGCAGGACATGTGAACTGAAATTTTATCAACCTAATGACTCAGGAGGTCAAAACCTGCCATATTGCAATTGAGTCGTGATGGCTCTTAGCAGATTTCTGTGGCAAATTGGGGGAAAGATAATAAAATTAAGTTTACTATTTAAATAAATGACAGAAGGCATTGTGGGTTTATTCACTAAAATCATCTACTTCTCAGTTCACTGGGAGTTGCCAGTTTCCCATGAAGCAGATGGCTGCCATTTTGCAGAGCTTTGGCTCTATGAGGTGATGATACAGTTTCTACAGACTTCAGATATAGTATTAGCCTGGTCAGAACCCTAGAAGATGATAAAAGACTTGAAGTAAAAAATTATGATTTTAACCTGCACAATTGGAAACTGGACAGTGCTGTGGCTTTGGGAAGATCTGTTGCCCTTTACTTTGGGTCTGTGGAAGTTGCATTCAGAGTCAAAAAAGAGTGGCAGTAGAAATTACAGCAGCAACAAGTAAGAAGCCCAATGGTTTTGAGGAAGCTGAGCTGTTCTGGTTGGAAAATAGAATTAAAAACTAATGACTGAAGAATAGGAAGGTCTCTCCTCTCACCCCAGACAAGCAAAGCCAAGGAGTGGAAATAGGAGGAGGGACTGCAGTGAGATATGGAGATTTGTTTCTACCAGTTCCCAGAGAACTGGGGAGAAGGGTCCCTGAATGCAGTCCTTGAAAGAGGAATACGAGGGACCATTGACAAACTGATCCAGCTGCACTCCAGGGCTGTGAAAGCCAGTCCTGGTGCCTGCCCAGCTGAAGTGCCCAGTCAATAGAAGACACCATGCTGGAACATCTGCCATGCTTGTTTGGGTTTACATTAAAAATAGGGCACAGACAGGAATGTCAGAAGAAAAACTGTTTTTACTACTGTCTGCACTGAGTGAGTGTATAAACAGCTACTGGAACCCAGCAGAGGAAGGCTGTCAGCCTGGCAGAAGCTCGGTCAGATTTTCAGCTGATGTAAATCAGGAGGACTCCCTTATTAGCACTGAACTGGCTCTCAACAGCTGAGGCTCTAGCTGAGCCACTGAAGTGGTAAATAGTGCTGACAGCAAGTTGTGGCTTCAACAACCTTAAATGAACTCCATTAAGTGCTCATTTCTGAAGAGAATGTTGTTGAAACCTGGAAATAAGTCTTTCAAAGGTTTAACATATTTGTCTGTTGTAGAGGGTTTATTTTGAAACCAGATGCACTGAGCAGCTCAGCATTGCTCCACATGGCAGGAGGATGCTAGGGATGGATCCTGCTCTCTCCTTCCTGCTGGAATTGGGAGTAACCTCTGCAGAGTCAATGTCATCACATCAGTGTCAGCAAGACCAGAGGTAGGGCAAGCCTGCGTAATTCCTTCCAGTGAGATGGAGATGATGACAGGCTAAAACCTATCTGAATAATTGAAAAATGTTGGTGATGTTGCATTCTTGGAAATAAAACTGGCACATGATCTGCAGAAAACTTAAAGTGGCTGAAACAATTGACCATGACAGGGTTGAGCGAAGAAACGAGGCAGACTTCTGTGAGTTTGAACGACTCACAGGCAGTTCTAGTAACAGACAGGGTGGGCAGGGGCAGAATCAGGCAGTAAAAATCTGGAGAGAGCAACTTAGTCTGAAGTTTGCCACATGAATCAGGCAGGGAGGAGATCAGGAGGTGGGGCTGGCTATGCCAGGAGTGGGGATGTGGCTTTATGCATGAGATCATTCAAAGGGACTAATGTGCTTCCTGGTTCACAGTGAGCAACAAAAGTAAACACGAGCCTCAGGTTAGCGTTAGCAGAGGGCTTTCTCCTGCCTTGGTTTTTCAGGTACTTGGTTAAGACATGCCTGTGTCACATTTTTAAAGGCTGTACCTCACTGCAGTGCCCAGCTGCCTGAGCTGTGCTGAGAGAAGTGTGGTGGTGCTGTCCCTAGCCCGAGTAATGGGGTTCCCAGGCTTGCTCAGGGTAGATGAAAGCAGGATAGTGGGAACAGAGTCAACATTTCCACGGCCAGGTGAGGCTCAACCTCCTCCTCATAACGAGCAGCTCTGGGGGCCTGGGAAGGCTTTGTGGAGGCAGGCAGAGTTGCAAGGGTGTTAGCTGAGCATTAGTGGCATAGTGAAGCCATCCAGGCTTGTCCAGGGAAGGAAATTATCACTTTTCACTAATTATACTTTCAAAGAGAAGTTGTCCACTGAAGAAGCTTTCTTGCAGGGAGAGTCTAGCAAGATGTTACAGGTGGTAATACAGGCTGTGAGGGGCTGGAAGGACAGAAGGAACAAGGGTAAAAGGTATTTTCTTTAAAAATAAACAATGGCAGAATGAAGCATGAGAAAATGTTTGTGTTCAAGAGGCTTCTGGGTCTGTCACTGGTGATGTGGTTTAGTGGTTTAAGGGTTACAGTGGCAGTGCTGCGTGGACAGTTGGGGTGGATGATCTTGTAGGTCTCTTCCAACCTTGATGATTCTATGGTTCTATGAAAATGTCACAAGTCAGACAACAGAAGGTGTATTGGCTTCTAATGCCCTGCCTGACTCTAGTGCTGATTCACTCAGTCCCACAGCCTTTAAGAAACACATTGAAAAAGAAACTGGCTGCCTGGAATCACAATAGCATGGAGGGACATGTTCCACCACCATATTAAGGCTCCTCACTAGCTCACATTCCTCAGCCAGATCCAGCAAAGGACAGAGGCATCTCCAAAAAGAATTTCAATAGAATTCCAGAGAATTACAATGGAATTACACAATAGCGCAGAATATAAAATTTATTGGTTATTATGGCTTGCATTTGTGTGGATTCAGAAAAAACTCAGCTCAGTGTAAATATTCCAAAAGCCATTGGAGTCCATTTCCCCCCCACCCTGCCCCAAAACCCCCAACCTACAAAACAAACAGGCACATGTAAAGCTCTACTCAGTATATTACTGTTTATTCGTTGAACAACCCTTTAAAACCCAGTGCCATCCAGACCAGTTAGCAACATGTTGTTCTTACCTCAGAGAGGTTACACACTGAAAATTTAGGCTGGAGAAAACACAAACCATCCACTAAAGGACAGATGAGGTTTCACCCAGACTGCAGTATCTGGGGGACATCCTGTGTTTGCTCTGTTTATGCCATTCACAGCACAGTTGTGGCCCTGGGCTCTTGGGCTTAACTGCAGCAGAAACTGTGATCACCAATAACACAATGAGGTCTAAGCTATTTTAAGGTTGGTTGTCTGGAGCAAACCATTAGGCAGTCGTCATGTGGCAATGTGAACACACACTCTGTATGTCTCAGATTGGGAGGGGTTTTTTGGTGACTTCTCAAAGCTGTTTGTTTTTCAACTGAAATATGCAGTTAAAATGGCATGTCAATTATCTCTATGAATATTGATGTTTTTTTCAGACTACAGGCATGTTTATTGCTGGAGAATCATAAATACATTTCACTTTTCACTCCTGCTTTACAGTGTATAAGGACAGAGACATTTCTTTGATTATGAAAGCCTGTTTTTGTTTTGTTTAGTTCCCCCTTCCCTGCTGCCTCCCCCGCCCCTCCAATTTCTTGTTGACATGAACAGTCTTTGTCTTTTGTTTTCCCACATTGCTGGAGGATGGCAGCAAAAACATTAATGGATTTGGACAGTAACATTACTTAAAGACTGTGAGAGTCTTATCCCTCACTGATGAAGCCTAATACTAATTCACTAGTCCACCCATGGCACCAACTTTGCTACCAACAGATGCAGAGCTTCCAGAGGCAAATGAGGCAAAAAAAAAAAAAAATCAGATCATGCAGATTAGCCTATCAGATCCCACCAAAGACCATCATGGATGTATGTGTATGTGTTGCACAGAAAAGTATTTTTACCTCACTGTACACAAGTACTACAGTTAAATGATTTTTGGTCACTTTCAGTGAATAAGAAACCAGAAAAAAAGATCATAGCAATTAAAAAAAAAAAAGTTTTAGGCATTTAGTGAGACTCCAAATACAGGGGTCTAGCATCCCATTAAAACTAAAAAACAGAACAGAAATACCAGTTACAAGCTGTGTGGATAATCAATATTGAAATATGATGCCTCGTAATCAGGGGGTCTTTTAAAAAGCCTTAGAAGAAAATAAAAGAAAGGAAAAAAAGGAAAGGGAAAAAAGGAGTGTTTAATTGCAAGAGCAATATTTGGTACTCGAGAAGCTGAAATCCATTTCTGAAACCAGGCTTCCCAAAAGAAAGTGTTAGGGTGGTGTAAGCAACAGAGTTCGTAGCACTTAGATTACCACTAAGATACAGAGACCTGTTTAGTTAAGTGAATTCATGTGGTTTACTGTGTTTTCTATGCTCAAAGTACAAGGAGAATGAAGTACCTTATCTACAGAATTCCCTTCAGTGCTACAGCACAGCATTTGCAAACCTTCCTGACCACAACCTCTGGACAAAACCAACAGTCACCCTAAAGCTAATACACTGGAGAGGCAGCTATTTCCCCAATCTGAATAATTTCAAAAAAGATAAAAACATCTGAGCAAACTGATATTTTACACTAATTTTTCCTTAGCTGATGTGGCTTATTGCCATACTAGATTATATTTTGGGGTTTTTTTAAACCCAAGAGCTTTATACAACTCTGAATCCCCTTCTGCAGTTCCAGTGCATCCTCCACTGTGTGCAGGACACAGGGGGTCATGCAGGCTGGAGCTCTTGTTCTCTCCCTGCCTCTCTTATTTTGGATGCCACAGGAGAAGCTGGCATGTGGTGGCTCTCTACTGATGAATGAGCATTGAGATGGGATGGAAACAGGGATGTTCTTGCCATCCAGTCAGCTCCTCAACAGCAGTGCTTTGGCACAAATATGCTCAGACATGCCAGCTTTTTGAGTGCTGTTTTTCCATTTATGTGACCCCATATGACAGCTCCCTCTCATGAGATTTCCTCTAACTTTATTTATTAAATCTGAATTCCAGCTATAAGTTACTTGGGGCCAGTGGTCCTTCCCAAAGCCAGAGGTGGGAGAGCCATGGTTGGCAGCTCAGCTGAGGGGAAGAGAAGCAATGCAGGGACTGTGCCGTAGGAAAATCTCCAGTTAAACCATGATCTTCCATATGCGATTGCCTGTGCTTAGGAAGTATTTGGGAAAATACCTAAGAGGATTTTTGCTTTCAGATTAAGTGATTTCTAGATGATTTTACCCATAGCAAATCAGCAGGGGGTGAGTTTAGCTGCATTTTGCCTGCACCAGAGGAAGAGAGGCACACTTTTCTGAAAATCATCCACTTAATTAATGAAGACATGAATCTACATTAGGCTGAACCTATTTAGCTTATTAAAGTCTCCTCTCAGATCATTTCCTTCTGTGTGTGTCTCTACATCACAGGCTCCTCTGTTTGTAATTTCCAAAGCTAAAAAAAAAAAGAGATTTTATCTTTTTTAGGGGTTACCCTCAGCTTTCAGCAGTCAGAAACGATATGTACAGTAGTCAGCCTAAAATCCCATAGGAAGATTAAAGACCACGCTGGATGCAGTTAATACAACAATGATGACTGTTACTGAACTCATCAAATATAATCTGAGGTGTGTGTCACTGTTAACAAGGAAGAAAGAACCTAAATGTGATGTCAACTTATGTTTTGCTGTGTTGGAATTATTACTGGAATCTTTGTTTCATAAACTTCTGGCTAGGATCATTCTTACTCTCCTGAGAGAAATAAAATCTTTTGTCAGTGCCAGTTTCTTTGACTCCCATTGTTTTCACTGGCTTTGGGAACAGATCCTTATTTTTTCTTCATTTTTTAATTCTCTTTTACATCCCCCTATCTAATGAATAGTCTGATGCAAGAAATCAGCAAAGGGAAACTGCACTGATGGAAAATAAGGAAGTTACAAGAAATTACAGAGGCCATTTCAGGAGAAAGCAGAAAAATTTTTGGTAGGATGAAGATGCACACACTTTTACTCTGAGAGACATTCAGAATCTTTCTGCTGATATTGGGCTGAGGTTCCCCAATATCTCCAGCACAGCTTTTGTGCTGCTGAAATAGGGAAAAAAGGAAAAATTTATGTAATCCAGGATTACTTAAATGACACACATTCGGGTCTGTTGACAGAGAAGCAGGTAAGCATCCTCTGGCCCTCACTAAAGGTTCAGTTGTGTAGCCTCTGACACCTCCCTCCTTCCTGCAGGTGGACACAGTGGACATATCTGTGGACAAACCTGCCTTGCAGCTCCAAGAAGACCCACAAGGAAAACAAGCCCTTTCCTAGGCAGAATAAGAACAACCTTCAGCATTGCAGAACCCTGAACTCCAATTAACCACATAGTCATGAAATAGATTTCTTGAATTTATGTCGTTAACAAATTAAGTTCCTTCCAGAAATTTCTAGGTGAAAAAATACAATGTTGTTTTGCATTCATTAAGCACCTGGTGTGCATTGGTCAAACAAAACTGAAAAATGAGATATCACAAATTCTCCATCCCTATCAGTTATAGTGGATGGAGAGCAACCTTTGGCAGCAGGAGTTCGACTACTGGCAGTAGCAGAGAGGGAGATGGTCCAGCCCTGAGCAATTGCCCATCTCACCCCAAAGAGCTGTGGAGTGTCCTGATCCTGCTGCTGGCTGGGCTGCTGAGTAACTCGTGGGGGTCAGTGCAGAGCACAGACCCACAGCTGTGGAGGGAGGGTCTTGGGGGCTCTCTTCCATAGCATGTCATGTTTAGTGATATTGCTTTGATAACTTTCAGCTTGTTTTTCCTTTGCCATATTTTTAATTTTTCCCCAGCTACAATTTTGTCAAATCTCAGTTTCTACATGAAGTTTTGCACCAAACTGAGTGAAAGCACTAAGATAATCTATTTGTAATAAAATACTTTTCCTTTGCTATAGTAAACTTAGTCCTTCCCTGTAAAAACAAACTCTTTAGTTACTCAGGTGTGACTAGTCACCATATTAAATCACCATATTACCTCCTCAGCGTAATAATGCATTTATTTAAAATTACATTTTAGAATCACTCTTCTTCTGCTGACATTTAATTTTGCACAGGAGTAACACTATCATAAAAGAACCCAGGTGTAAAAATATTACATTTTCAGTAATTACATACTGTCCATTACTACTAAAAACTAGTAAAACTATCAATATTTCTCAAAATTGACTGGAATTACTAAGTTTAAACATTTAAGAGGAGTCATTTAAGAGCTGTGACGCAGCATAAATGTGTGCCAGCTACACTTGACCCTTCCCTGAGGTACTTCTTAAAGTCAAATTGAGGCTTTTGCACAGGTAAGCAGCGTATTTTAACACTTCAATGTTAACATTGCTGAGATACAGATCAATTCAATAGAGGAGAGTGTGAGGAAGAGGAGAGACAAAGAAGAGTCTCAGGTTTAGTAAATGCCATTTTGACAGGTTTGTATCTTTGGCTTTTGGATGTTGTTTTGGCCACCCAAATAAAGCTCAGGTTCCTCCAACAGAAACACTTATGAATGCAGTAGCTTTGAGTTCTTCTTTTTGGGGTCTTTTCCTCATTTTGATAACAATTGTAGCCTAGACAGAAATCTGCCCCAGCAGCTGTTAGAACCAACATGATCCCTCTACACTGAACAATAAAAAAAGTGTTTAATTTGGAGAAGCAGCCATACAGACATTCCTCCAAATTAAAGGACAACTGATTTTTCTCCCAGCAAATTCTACTTCCAAATGCACATGCCCTTGTAGGGTCTGATCCAAACATGTCAAAGGCCTCTGAGTGGATTCTTCTAATTGAGCATGAGACGTGTAAGCTGGGTATTTAAACTAAGCAAATCCTTAAATTGCTGTTCTGGTCCATGGAGCAAGAAAGAAGTAACCACATATATTGACTCACCTATTGTAGGTACCTGTTTCAGGGTGGCATGAATCATTCCCTGGTTCCTGAGTCTCACTCACTGGAGACTGTATTTCTTCAGGAATGAAAGAAGGCACATAGTTGATTACCTACGAGTCACGTAGTTGTTAAACTACACTGCCAAAGCTCACAGAGATTAATTCCAGTCTGTTTCATCAGAGACTTGGGTTAGACTCAGGATCCTTCAAGTTCCATTATAAAAAGCCTCCAATATATGAAATTAAGACCAAAAACCTTGTGGTGACCCACTTGAGGTATGGGAGAGCTGGCCTCGACAGTAGGTGTTAGCAGGCAGGTGACAAGGTCACTGGCTAATTATGTATTGTGATGAGAGTCTTTCCCACTGTTAATGTAAAACATCAGGGAGTCATGGCTTCGTTCTAGCACAGACCAGATCAGACCATTTTTACAATGGAAGTTTTCATAGGGCAGAAAATATTACTTCCCCTTTCATCACTCTGTCAGAGTGTTCCAGAGGGCAGACAAAAATCTGCACTTAACGCCAGCTGACTGCATTTTGGCTTCCGTGCAGTGGCCAGTGTTATCTTTTCTAGGTTAACAAGAGTCAGCTCATTCAGTTTGGATGCTGTGAGGTTTAGACTGAACTCTGCTATTTGTGATTTGGGCCCTCGCCGTTGTCTCAGAGCCCCAGCAGGGGCTGAGCCTGCCGGGTGCTGCACCAGGCAAAACCAGCTCCAAGCATGGCCTCTCACAAGGTGAGAGCAGAGCTGAGGTTTTCTGACAGAGCTGACCTGTAGTAAGGCTCCAAGAGCAGCACCATGTGGTAGTCCAACCTCCTTCTTCAGACAGAGATGTTTGAGGTGAGGCAGAAGATCTGCCGTGGTTTTCCTCTTTTTTTAATGCTCAGTTACTATTGAGGCTCTCCAGAGGTATCACAACTTTTCAGCATGTTCTCACAATTTCTTTCCTTTCTCTTCTCTGTTGGCATTTCAGCACATCTGGACATCTTAGTTTTCTCTTTATGTGAATATTGGCCTTGTTTCTCTCCCTGATTTCTCTCAGAAATTTTCCACACATTGTTATCTGCAACTCCCATCTCTGCCTCATTACTATTCTTTTTCATGAGCTGAAAGTGGTTTGCATGGTGGTTTCTCCTGTCATGTTTTTATCAGGCATTTGCCCATTTTTGCCCAAGGTTTTGTTTACCTTCTCTTTCTGCTTTGGGTCCACATGTTTTGGGGCTGTTGAATTTCTTGTAATTGCAAGGTTTGGGTATTTTTTTTAAAAGGGTTGGGGTTTTATCTTGCTAAGATATATGTTTCTCTTTCATCCTGCATTGGATTGTTCATTTAAAAAACTTTCTTTTAATCAAATGAAAGGAATTAAAAATGAGGAGGGAAAGCCCAAGAATTTAAATTCCAGTCTTCTTTCTACCACAAGGAACCAAGAATTCTTTCTATTTAAGACAGTAACAGATTTTATCATTATGACTGGTTTCCATTAACTTTGTAAGTAGAAAGACATTTAGTAAAGTTGAAAGCTGTCTCTTACATGTTGACAGACTTTGCCTGTTTTAATATTTTTACTGGTTAACTACCAAATCCCAAGTCTACCACTGTCTACAGCCAACATTTAGCGTTCACTACTCCTCTGGCAAGAAACAAGACTTAGAAATATATCTTTCATACTAAGCTTGTGAAAATGTATAGTGTTTTTTGTTAGAAAAACAATGGTCTTAACATGTGAAGGAAATTGCCACAGCAAGCCCCACCCTGAGAGAAAGAAACAACAAAAGAAAAGGTGCAAAGGGTCAGGCAAGAGAGTTTTTTCAGCAAACACAAGACACAAGAGTCCACTTTCACGAATGCTGATGCACACACCTTAAGCAGGATGAACTGGTTATATAGACTGAGAAACTGGTTAAACCAACAATGCTGCCATGTTGGGATGCAGTGATGCCAAGAGGGATTTTCTTTCTGGAGTCAGGGCCCAGTTTAGTCATGTTGAAACCCTTCTCATTGCTGTCTGTGTGCAAAACAAAGCCGTCAAACCCAGTCTGCCATTTGTACCCCCCATGTCCCGGCCACTTGTAGCTGCTCCCACTCCTTGCCTCACCCAGGGAAGTGGGAAAAACAGGAGCTAAAAAAGTCTGACCAGCTTTGAAACATATGCAACTTACAGAGTAATCTATTCTGGAGTTTATCTCTGTACATGGTTCTGTACAAAGAAATATACCTGGAGATACTGGAATTTATTTACTATTTTTCAGTGTAAGAAGTATTGTTTGGGCTATTTCTCACTTCAAGCTCAGGTCCAACCAAGGGCAGGAAGGCACTACCAGCCCAGTTCTACTGTGAGGAGAAAAACCACATCTGTCTGGGATAGTTACGTTGGTAAAAATGGCTACACAGCCATAGGTGGTGCCCAAACAGCTGCTTCCAACACAGGTTGTTCAGAGTGACCCAGTGCAAACCACTCCTGATGGCTCCCCTGGTCCTGGATGGCTGCTGGGTGGGGAGCACAAGGGTAGTGGAGTGATGCTTACCTGGGCTGCCTGACGGTGCTGGGAGTGGATGGAGATCCCTCTTCTTCCAGCTTGTTTTCCCTCTCCACTGAGGAAGACAGACATTTTGCTCTGCCTGTGAAATGAGAAATTTGCTTTTTCTGGCTCTTTCAAGCTTTGTCTTCTGTGCTGCAGAGTCCATCTGGCACCACTGCTACATATGAGGTATCTTCCAGGAGCTCAGCAAAGCTACCATCACTTTCTGGAAACAGGTAGCCTCATGGCTACTAGATGCTGTCTGGTTTAGACCACTGTCCAGAGAATTCGTATTTGGATAGAGGACTGAGATGAGAGACAAGCTCCTTCCCTGATTCATATCCTACCTGCCTAACTTTTTCTTCTCCAGTTTCTTGGGAAAGCATTTCTGTTACAAAAAAATCATCTCTGATGTCCTTTTACACTACTTCCCTCAGTATCTGAACTTTCGAAGGGCTCCAGTATTATGAAGAGTTGGGAAAAAAATTAAAATGGCACCACCTCCACCTGCTGTCGAGCCCCAGGGCTGAGGCTGCCCAGGGCCTGCCAGCAGGGATGGTGTGGGGTCACATGTGGAGTCTACTCCAAGCCAGGCTGGAGAAGACTCACTCAACCCAACCATATTCTAATCCCACCTGCTCTCAGAACTCCAGTTCTGGCTTTTCTTTCTGAGTGTTTGCTTGTCTTCAGATGCAACTGTTGCTAATTTCATTTTAAGTTTATTATTGGAGAAAGGCTTCCCTATTTAATTATTAGAAACAGGGAATCCATGATACGCTCAAAGCTGTGAAAACCTAATCCTGGATAATTTTTTACTCTCTGAGAAAACTCACTAGGACTGATCTATTCTTTCAATCAAGTACACCCATTTAGTTTATTTTTAACATTCCTTTCATTATGTTATGAGCTTCTTAAGGATAATGAAATAATTGCTTGTCTCTTTGATTGATCTTTGTTTTGAAAGGGAACTTTATTAGTGTTATTTCTAGACCAGGATTACAATATAATACAATTAAAGGAAAACATGACATTAAAACACATTAAAGAACATGTTCCAATAATTAAACCTACAATTCTTGTCAACTAGAACCCTGTGTAGGGAGGAGTTACTGCAAAAATTTATGAGGGAGAAATTCATATTTTTCTGCCTAATAAAGCAAATATATTAATAATGACATTTTCTAACATTGTAGAGCTATAGCAATCAGTGAACAAGCTCCTTCTCCAGGCTGCTCTGGAAGGCTCTTCACATGCTACAGAGAATCCCAAATTCTGACATTTTATTTTGTTAACATGAAAACATGTCAGCAGAAAGTGGTGCAGAGGAGTACTTTGACAAGCTCTGAGCTTTCAGAACTAAGAATTCTAGTTTGCACGATTCTATGTGATAGCAAATGATGGGGAAACATTCAAAACCTGATATAATTGGGTATATCTGAAATGTGGATATGCATGCATGCAAATTAGAAGGAAAAATAAAAGGGGACAACAAAGCAGAGATCCTGAACCTGGATGCACATGCTGTCAGCTTGAAATACAGCTGATGACTAGACTGTAAATGAGATAGTATAGGCAGGCTAAAGTAGATTGTATAGGCAGGCACCTCCTTCTCCCACAAAGAATTAAAAAGAACTGGTCAGAAGAGCCTTCCATCCTCAGATGATGACCTCATGTCCTGTTAGGACACTGACATAAGGGCAAGGGTGTAGCACTGGGATAAAGGAGTTTCTAAAATGTACTTTCTTTTCCACTTTCTGCAATCTGATTTCTCAGTAAGGCGGCTGAGATCTCAGATAAACAAAATACTCAGTTTTGGTGGAGTTCTTTTTGTCCAGTTGCATTCAATTTAAATATTTGGGGTTTGGCAAGAAAGGATGGAATGGTAGATATTTTTCACTTTTTTTGAATCCTAGGCCAAATAATCTTCTCTTCATTTCGGATCAGTGAAAACACTTAGAGACTTTAGTTTGGTTGGATTCATGGTAGACACTCAGCCTACTATATGCCTTAGAGGAAAGGAGAAGCAGGTCTGGAGCACCCCAGGAAGCCCTGTGTGGATGCATGTGGCACCTGACAAGGTTTCATTGATGTTGTAGTGCTTTTCCACAGCAAATGCAGAGTCACTAATGATAATGAGTCTTTTTAGTACCCACACACACGTGGCACTAACAGCACAAAACCACATCAGCATCTGAGCAGCCTATGATGACGTGATTTGGCAACTTAAGGAGGAAAAGGGAAGAGTCCTGAGTGATCCAAGAAGGTTTAGGTCATACTCTGTATTTGTCCAAACTGAAAGTATAGGTTTAGTATTTCTGTTTTTGAGAGGCTGGGCCACTGATTGAAGCTGACCAACATTACTTCTGCAATGTGGATGGGATCTCCTGGTCTTATCTGAGAGCTGTCCTGGGTCTAGGTACACTTAAGAAGCAGTTCAAGCCCAGGACTATCCAAACTTCAGAGTTCGTGCTAGGAAAGGAGACTGTCCTTGTATTTTAGGATGCCTGTAAGCCTGCATTAGTAAATGCACATGACAGCAATTATGCCTTTGGGAGAAACTTGGCACATTGGGATGGACTGTTTTTCTGATGAAGAACTAAGATAGCAGGAGAAACCTTTATCCTCTGGCTGAACAAGAACATCTTGAATCTGTTTATATGTGTATGAAAAAAATTAATCAAACCTCTACAGGCAAGATTCCTCAAGGATGATAAACATTCATCTAACTTAGGAATCCTGCACAAAAAGTATGGGTTAACTTGGTGAGCTGTTTAACTCAAGATAAACCTGAGGAGCAAGGCTGTGGGACACATGTGGTGAAATATCACCAGGAGGGGTCAAGCATTTTCTGTGTGCAGAGCAGGTACTGAATCACTCCAGTTTTATCCACTTGGGTGTCTTTCACTCTGTGTTACTAATAAGGCCAATAAATATTACTTTCCTTCTTGCTTTTATTTGATGTCCCAGAGGTCAGAACCTGATCTCTGCCAGGATGAGTAAGGATCCTGGCTCAGTAGCAGATAACCTCTGAGTTCCAGTTTAAGGAGGATTAACAGGAAATCAAACACAGCAATCAAACACTGGTTTCTCTGGGAGAGGGGTAGGGGTGAAAGTGAGCCCAGCCTCACCTCTGCAAGGCTGAAATGGATGATGGCTGAATGTAAGAGTGGTCTGGTTTAGCCTGGGAGGTCAAACTGAGCCTCCTGCTTGATTCTGTACCACATTCCACCTTCCCTGCAGCCCAGGAACTGTGGAAAGCCACACAGCTCAATCAAGACAAGTAGCTGGTCAAACCTTGGGTTGCTTGAATCATTTTGTCTCTCTCATCATTCCCTACACAGCAAGATGCTGATGACAGTTACCTCCCTGGGGCTGGATTCAAATCCACTTCTCCAGAGAGATTTGAACCTGCATCTCCCACACCCTGGCTGACTGCCTTAAATATTTGGTGAAGTATCTGGATATCCTCTGCAGAGTTGTAAACCTAGGTCAAAAATAGTTTCCAGATGCAATTATATGACTAATCTGACTTGAGACTACTGAGGGCGGGCAAATATTTTATTCACAGAGGAAAAATAATTGCCCTCCCCTATTAAGAAGACAGAAGGGAAGAAGCTCCACTGCTACAGGAAATGAGCAATGAGATCTTATAGACAAGGTTAGAAGGCTACATTAATATACACCACCTTTTCCCAAGCAACAGTTTCCCTGTCTCCTCTTGTATATATCCATATACTTATGTATGGGTTTCCAGGATAACTCAGAGTCACCAGGATATTCTCATAATGTGCCCTAATAATGATACACATTTTATGTCTGCAACCCCTGGGAGTGCAGGTGGGTGTCTCAAATACATAAAGTCTTTCCAGAAAAAAAACAACACACACATTAAATTATAGAATCATAGAATTATTTAGGTTGGAAAAAACCCCAAAGATCATTGAATCTGGTCCTAGGTTTTAAAAGACATTTAAAGTTAGGCCCCTAGGATCATGTTTAGGCTTATAAATAAATAATCCAATTTTTACATGTGCTACATTCAGCAGCTTCCCTAAGTTTACGTGGTTGCAGCTGGAAGGCCAATATTTTTGAAAATCAGGATACTCAGGGGCTTGAATACAGACTTAAAAAAGAGATTTGCAAAGGGAGTTAGGTGCCCAGTTTCTATTGAGAAAAGGTTTAGTAGTTTCATGAGCATAACTTTTAGGTACCAATCAGAAAAATCTCAGCTTTGCTGTAAACAGCTCCAGATTCCTTAGATTTCATTCATTTGGCAGCCAGGCACCTAGTTCTGTCTTCTGACCTGAAAAGTAATTTGCTGAGTTCTGTATAACTTATGTAGCCTTTCTTTGGAAAATAAATAAATCATTCAACTGGAAATATTCAAAAAGCTGGGCATATGTCCAGATACAGTATGCCTAGCTCAGTGGCAAAAAAGTTACGGCACACATCCTGTATTGTCAAGGACACTGAATGTTTTGGCTGCCCTAATAGAAAAACAATAATTCAATCATGTATTATAAAGGAATTTCCTGGAGAAGTTTGGCCCCACTCAATCATCCTATTAGATTTATCCTTAATGTGGAAGAACGGCACATTAAATTCATTACATACATTAGGCCAGCTGCATTTATTTCCAGATGGGTTTCCATAAAGTGGTCAAAATGCCTAAAAAAGAAGACATTTTGAAGATGTCTTTATGTCTAACTCATACAGCACAATAATAACCCCGCCGCCTTACACCACTGTGTGCCCAGTAATTCTTTCTTGCAATAGAAGGACATATTTAGCACAACTAGCTGTAAGTATTTTATAAATCAATAATAATAGGCCCACAGGGCTGGGATCATTGTTTTATTTTGCTGGCAGGGACCCACAGGACTGGGATATTATGCAAAGAAGAGAGAGGATGTGTGAGGAGATAGTTATGGTAATATACGACATTCCCACCTCTCTCCTCCCTGGAGTAACTGTCTTAACAACACATGTGGTGATTTGTCCTCAGCAGTTCCAAATTACCTACACCTGTTGGCTCTGGCACATTAAATAAATACCCAATTAAACATTTCTCTATTCCTCAAGAATGAGGAAAATGCAGTTCAAAGTTCTCTGCCGCAGCCCTACAACCCCCACCAAAGCTTTTCATTTAGTTTTCAGATGAGAGGAGTTAGATCAGTATCAAGGCTTTTGAAAATGGGGCAATTTTAGGGATTTAACTTTCTCAGAATATAGCCCTGCACACTTGGTCCTGGGGAGGGCGCAGGATGGGGCTGCTGGAAAGTGGCCTTGTGCTCCCACTGAAGCCTGTAAGGGACAGTGTCTGATAAGGAGGTTCAAGGTCCCTAGGCAAAAGTAAGGGAGGTGTGTCACCTCTGGAGACAATGCTGCCTTTTCATGCAACACTAGCTAGAACCCCTTTCTTTAAAGCTTCTCAAGGACCAGAACATGCCTTGTTTGTGAGGACTGGTCCTGTATTGCCTGACTCTCTCCCAGCCACCAAGCCACAACTCTCAGCACACTCTTGGTGTTGACAGGGTACACTTTAATTTCTCAGGGTCCTTTAGATACTCCCCCTAACATTCATGTCCACCTCATAAATGTGCCATGTGTCCTGCTGCCTCTCCCTGGATCACAGACCTGGATGCTGCTGGTTAGCCAAAGGACCAGTGGTCACTTCCCATTGGGGTCCCAGGCCAGGAGAAGAGCAGCACTTCGAGGGGCAGCTGCTGTAACTGTGTCTCCATCGGAAAAGCAGAGCTGCCTCTTCAGAGGTGAGATGAGCTCACTGTGGGAGGTTGGTGTATGCTGTTCTGCTGCACAGCACCTTCTCTGCTGATAACATTGGACACAGTGCAGGTGTGCAGGGATGGGCTGGTGCATTATTTCACTAAAAAATCAGCCCTGAACTGAAATTGTATAAAACTGCATGGTTTCAAAAACACTCATTACTTCAGTAATAAAGGATACTTAGCTAAAGTACTTAGATTTTCTGGTCTAGACCTTTGCATATACAGAGTGCCCAAACCAGACCAGGACACAGTTGTGATTCTGAAACACCACAGAGCAACTGGCCACTCTCAGCTACACTGGGCTGGGTGCTGTTTGGGTGCCACTTCTATGCCAGGGTTACCAGATACATGAAAGTTCCACAGCAGTAGTCTTGACTGATGTAGGTATGGAGACTTGTTAATTACACACAGCAAGCGACTGCAAACTGTCATTTCCACTGAACTTGATGCTGGAAAAGGCTTACTATTCTTGGATCTGTCACAAAAACATTTCAAGTTGTTACAATGCCTCTCTCTGCAGAGACAGAAGGCTCCAGTGTTTCAGCTGTGCCAGTGCAAACAGTTTCCTCATCACCTTCACTCACATGTCTTCTAATGATAGCCCTGGACCCTGTTTTACACTCCATTACACATATGCTGTCACATATTAAAAAAAAAAAAATTCTACATTTTATGCATATGTAAATATACCCACTTTGCACTCACGCATGTAATACAGGTATCACTTTCCTAAGTCCACAAGACCTGTAGCTTTGCTGGTGCACATGCATGTCTTCTGCATGCTTAGAAATTATATCAACAAGGTGTGTGTGCCAAGACTTTTTGGGAAGGAATCTGAACTGGGTGACAAGCCAGAAATTGCTGTATGTGCCCATGAAGTACTGCTATATGCACTATAGCTGTATGTTGGGTTTCTCCCAGTGCCAGCAGCATGGAGGGTGCTCTGTGGTGGCACCCCATCTGTCCTTCTGCACACCCAGAATTTTTAAGGAAGGTCCCCTGGGTGTCCCTCAATACACTGCTAGTATGAGTTGCCAATAACATAATTTAACCTATGTTTGAACTGCTTCTGTGGTCTTAGAAAATGTTAAAAGTGAACATATTTTTAAAATCTCTGGGTTGCCTGATGTGCCGGAAATTTGTTAAGTGCCTTTAGTGCTTCAAGTGGAATCCTTTCCCTGTACATTTCTTGCAAGGTTTTCCATATTCTCATCTATAAGTTCCAAAATATTAAAACCATAAAAACTGAGCATACTACAATTATCAAAATCTCAGAAATGATAAATGGAGGGCCTATTTAAAATATTTTGCTATGTGGTCTCCTGCTGTGCTGAATCCAGTGTCCCAGCTCTACAAGATCCAAGTCCTTTGTTCTGCACTGATGGAAATAGTTTAATACAATTTCCCATCTCTCATCGGAGCAGTTCATTGTGGTTGTTACATTAATCAATCTTTCCCCTGAACTTGAAATGTCCCTAATTCTAGATCTATGTTTGCTGTCACAATCCATCTGTAAATTTGTAAGTTCATAGTTTTCTTCACCTTCCTTAACAGTCAACCCCCTCCTTCCTCATCATTTGTCATATCCAGAGCAAATAAAGAGAAAATCAAGACACAGGTCAACTGAACAGGCCCCTGTGAAGTCTTTCTGTATGTCAGTTATTTTGCATTGTTTATGAAAAATAGAGGTGATAAAAAAGTGAAATAATTGATAAGTATACTGTTAAAACTAGGTAGTAATTTGTTGCTTTTGCTACAGGGAAGCTTGGCACATTTTTCAATCTTGTACATTTTCTAACCTCATTTTCCTCCATCACTTAACATCCACTGCTGGAGAGCACAGTCTGAATAAAGCTCTGTAGACCAACTGGGATTGTACACTGCATTCTGATTTCCCGTGTGTCAGAGAACTGCAGTATGATGTCAATTACTTTGGGGGGGCAGGAGGGACTCAGGATTTATACCACTGTATCTGAGATCATAATTTGATTTCTTGTGAGTAATGGAGGTCACGTGTCTTCCTCTTTAACTTCACCACTGTAATGCCCACGCCTCGTGCTGGAGGGTGAGTAGCCTGAACCATCCCAGATGACTGAGTCATGAACATTTTTTCTAGATGAATACATGAGAGTTTATATGAGAGCAAGTAATTGCTCTTCATACGTGCCTGGGATATTATTTCATTAAGCAAACTACTCCCTGTTCATGCAGAAACCCTAAAGATCAAGCAGCTGCTAGTGCCAAATTAAGTTTTCCTTGGGGTTAGAGCACAAAGCCAAAACTCTTGGGTCCTTTTTCATTAACTTCCTTAATTTGTGACTTTAGACAAACTCCCTGAGATCTCTGCATCGGTTACTTATCTATAAAGTGGAATGAAAGCCTACTTTATGAGGGAAAAGAGATGTGAAAGTTAAGCATGAGAGGCCAAATTCTGCCCTCTTACTCATAGTGGAACAGTCCGTGGCTCTGTGTTCCTTTACTATTTGGCACCATGACATCACCAAGGAAAGCCAGACTAAGTGTAAGTTCATGTGTTTACCCCAGCTCTCCAGGTGGGTAAAACACTGAAATTCTCTGGGTGAAAGCTGCCCTATAAATACAAAGTGTTCTTGTGACTCAGGTTTGCTCTTTGTTTGGGTACAGATTCAACATCTCACTTCCTCGGCTTACAAGAGATGTTGTTATTACAACACTCTTTCCTACCTCCTAACACCTACTTAAACAGAAATCACTTCTTACTGGTCTCACATTCAAGGCACAGGAATCTATTTAAACTTTCCTTTTGACATGAAGGAAGTCATTAAAATCAACCTCAATCCCTCTGCCCCTGAGGATCTGCTGTCCTGTTACACCAAACTGCTACAGGTAAAGCCTTCAGTATGTCTTTAACTTTGCTTTTCTTAGGAAGGATCTCAGCTTCGGAGACTGCAGAGACTTTTCTGAAGCCATGAGCAGCACAGGAGAGCAAGGGCATAAGGGAAAAGAAAAGTTCTTCTCCCCAAGGAGAAGTTTTAATGTGCCTGAAAAAGGGAATTAAGACTTCAGATCAAGGCTTTAGCATCGTGTTATGTAAGTGATACTCTTTAGCATAAAATTACTGTATGGAGGGTAAGCAGAGCATTACCAGATATGTTTATATAATCAAATTTGAGAGTATCTTATATCCATTTCATGCATGCATAAGTGACTATAAGGCACTAGAGGTCTGTTTTACCATGTTTTCTCCCTATAGTAGCAACTTTTCCTTCCTACATGTAATGTTTAAGCTACAGTCACCCAGACTAGTAAAAAACTGTTATTTACAAAATCTCACATCTGCAATGGTGGCAGGTTGCATCAGTACCAGGGTGGGGTCAAATAGAATGGCACCAAGCCCAGGAGACACTCTCCCAGCACCCCCAGCACACACACACATTGGACAATTCTTACCTTGCCTTGCCTAAGCCCAAGAGTCCAGAGCCATCAAACACAGATGTGTTCCAGAGATCTATTAGTGCACACACTAAAGAGCATATTTATGATACCACAAATATTTAAGTATGGTCTCTGCAAGTGGGAGGAGAAACCGGTCTCTCCAAAAGCTTTTGGCCGCAGGATTTCCCTATCTTGCCAGGCTCCATGCATCCCCCTGAAGCGATGGGTTTGGTGGGAAGGCCTCAGATAATCATCTGACATCTCTCATAATGCTCGTAAAAAGAGTCAGTGAGAGCTCCTTACATACTATCACATGTATTTGAGTTTCCACAGGACACAGCAACACTTCCAGGAAGGGAGGGAGACGCATGCAGCTGGTGCTAAGGAATGCAGGGAGCCATCTGCCAGGCAATGGTGTGGGGAAGGAGGGATCCTGCCAATGTGTCTCGGAAAGCTCTGGCCAGCTCCTTCTCTCTTTGCTTCCTTGTTAGGAAAATTCATCTTTTCTAGGCTAAGATATAGTGTGATTGTGAAATGAAGCTGATGAAAATGCATCAGTGCCATAGGAGACTGTTCGGAGGGGAACAGAAGGCCCAGTATGCCAAATGGACTCACTTCTTAGGGAAGTCTGCTACCTTCCTGGGATCTGGATTAAAAATGTGAAGAGAAAGCTTTCTGCCCTGGTATAGGCCTTTGATTACTATCCATTATTGATTTTTCAGGTAGGAAGTGATAAAATTGCAACAAGACGTCCAAGGGCAATCAAGAGAGGCTTCAGGACCTTGGGACAACTGGTTAAAGGATGAGGAGCATAAGGAATGTTCTTCTCTACCCTTAAAGTTGCAGGCACTGATGAGGTAAGAAACAGGAAGAGCCAGCAGATCGATACCTGGCTCCAAGCCTGGTGTCATCAGCAGAATTTTGGGGGTTTTGATCAGGGGTTGGTTTGCATTGACACTGAGCTGGCTGACAACAGATGGGGTACACCTGTCTCAAAGTGGGAAAAGGATCTTTGCACAGGAGTTAACAGGGCTCACTGAGACAGCTTTAAATTAGATTTGTAGGGGGGAAGGGATATAACCAGGCTTGCTAGAGACAAGCCTGGGGGCAGCACGCCAAAGTTTGAGGAATGGTGTGCTAATGAGGTCCTTCGGTCTTCTGTCTCAGGGGAGGAAGGGATGGAGATCCCTGCAGCAGCAAAGATGAGAATGGTCTGTAAGAATGAGGGCTTCTCTCCTCAAAAAGGTGTCAGGAGTGTGTGGAAGAAAACTTCCTGACACAGCTGGTGAGGGAGCCAAAAAAGGAAGGCATCTGCTGGACCTGCTGTTTTGAACAGAGGACTGGTGGGAGATGGGCTGGTTGGAGGTTGTCTGGGGCACAGTGATCACAGAATGATAAGAGTTTTTGACTCTCAGAGAAGTAAGGAGTGGGGTCAGCAGAACTGTTGTGCTGATCTTCTGGAGGGCAGACTTTGCCCGGTTTAGGAGACTGGTTGACTGAGTCCCTTTGAAGACAGTCTTGAAAGGAGTCCAGGAAGGCTGGACATTCTTGAAGGAAATCTTCAAGGCATACGAGCAGGTCGTTCTCATGTGCTAAAAGATAAGCTGGCAGCATTGGAACAGGCTGCCCAGGGAAGCTGATGAGTCACCAACCCTGGAGGCATTTAAAAGTCATGTAGATATCCTGCTTAGGGACATGGTTTAATGGTGGCCTTGGCAGATCTGGGTTGATGTTTGGACACGGTGATCTTAAAGGTCTTTTCCAACCTAAGGAATTCTATAATTCTATGATTCTAAAAGATCATTTAAGTTGATATTCAGTCTCCTGGTTTGGACTTGTAAATGGCTTTCCTGGAATATGTTGCTTTACAGAATGGTCACCTTTTCCTCAAGCTTGAGGGAGCTAAACTGAGACTCTGCAAAATGGAAATGATCTTGTCCCAGAGTTTACATCTTCAGAGGAAAACAAGGGATCAGGTTTTCTCCCTTAGGCTGAGCAGATTCTTACTCTGCAAGTCATTGTACTGCAATGGAGTTAAAAGATGTACTGGCATGATGTAAAGGTCATTGACTTTGATTCCAAATATCCATTCACCATCTTATGTATTAAAAAGTTTTTAACCCTACAGGCATTGCAGTATATTGGGACTGAGAGGCCATGACTGAGGTTTGGTGCCTGCTCGGCTGTCCCAGCATACATAAAGAAATCCAGAGTCAGAAAGGATGCAGCAAATTTGTAAAAAAAAAAAAAAAAAAAAAAAAGGCATTTTGTTTTTTCTGGTTGTGGTTTCAGGGTTTTTTTTCGTTCGGTTTGGTTTTGGGGAGGGGCTTGGGGGGGCTGTTTCTTTGAGTTTTTGTTTGTTTTTTTCCCATGGCATTAGTATGGCTCTGCATGTGAGGAAATAGGAGGCAAAGAGGAGCTGTGCAAAAGACCTCCTTGGGTTATCCTTTAGCTCTCACTGAAATGGGCTGGAAATTTCAGGGAGGAAATTTTTACGCTGGCAAAATGCCACACTGATTAAATCAAAATGAACCTCCCAGCAGAAATCTGAGGAGTTTCTCTGGTTTCCAGTGAGCTCAGTGGGCTGGTAGCTGCTGCAGAACCCGGTGACAGGGAGAGCCCTGGCTCAGCCTTGTTAGATCCACAGCTCCATTAGATAACTGGGTGTTGGCCACCACTATCTTTGTAAGGTTATGTCACTGCAAGGAATTCAACGAGCTGATGTAATTCACACTGGACCAGGCTCCCAGGTTGGATGATGAGGTTGTAAGGCCATGCTGTGCTCCTTGAGAGCCTGTAATGAAGCTTGGAAACCCTGGTCCTGTTCTCCTCCTCCCAGGCTGTCACCCGGTCTTTAAATGGCTTGGGGAGCCTTGGGAATAAATCTTGGAAGAGTCCAATTATTAATGTCTAGAAGCCTCTACTGAGTATATATGATTTCTCTTTCAATTTTCCTTCTTAGAAATAGATTAATAGTTTTATTCCCTTGTTTTTCAGCTTGAGGCAGGAAATCTAACAGAAATGTTCAGCTTGAATGATGAAAGTTTAGTGAACCTATGGCAAATAGGACCTTTTCCTGGGAACTGCTTAAGCAACCTTGGTGTGAGGTGGGACTTGGGCAGTGCAGGGTGGGCTTGCAAAGCCTTTAGCAGAGCCCTCCACCAGTGGTGTCAGACCCTCAAGAGCACTTAATTGCATGTGTAAATGCACATGATCTGTCCTGAGGTATCAGGGAAGCAAGGCTGATTGTTCATGTCATGATGTTTTTGATGGGATTGTTCCACAATCTCCTTAACTTGCCTTTCGTTGCCTGCCATAAAACTCTATTTTCTCACCCAAATCTTGATGCCCTCTTCTCTCTTCCCTCCCCAGTGCCCCATTTCATTTGTTGCTATCAGACTGCTGCTCCTCTTGTCTGTGGGTATGCCAGAAGAGCAAAGCAAAGATATCAGAGAAAACAAAATTTTTTGTCCTCCCACTTGTGCCACCTCCTTCACTGCAAGGCTTCAGAAGCCCACACAGCTCTCACCTGATGTCTGAGCAAGTGTCCGAAACAGTGGGATGGATCTACAGAGAATTCATCATCAGTTATCTGGTAGATGCTATGTCTCTAGTGTTTTTTAAAATTTATTATTCATGCGATGAGTCTTTTACCCCAACAAAATAAGCAAAACTGCACTGTTTTCACAGAAGAGGCAGGGAAAGAGGGTGGTAATGAGTTGGCACTTAGCACCAACTGCAGGACAGCATGGAGCAGGGCCCCAGCACCCACACCCACCCGCCTCCTGGCCCCCCAGCTCTTAAGCCAAGGCTGCATGGAGGTGCTTCTGCTCAACAGTGGCCTTAACATGGCATCATCACTCCAAAAGCAGCAGTTTCTTCCCCTGGATCCCAAGATCTCTTTCCTGATTAGAAGAAGTTGCCTGACAACGCAAGAAAACAGTCTCTGTCTGTGCTCCTTCACAGTTACAGACAGGGAGACAGGCGTGCTATGCTGACTTAGGGAAATGATCTGTCAAGTTCTTATAAACAATTATAAGTAAAATAATGTTTCATTTTCTCCAAATTGGGAGAGTATTTGTTTTGCTCTCATAAAAATCTGCTGGTCCTCTGAAATGGATCAGTAGTGACATCCAGTGGCCGAAAACTGAGACAGCCACAGTAATTCTGGGTTGTAACAGCGTGGGCTGGGTTTAGCACTCTTTACAAAAATCCTGAAAGTGTTCTATATGAAAAAAAAAAACAAAAACAAAAAACAAACCACAAAATCTTATATAGATTTTATAACTATCACCATCCAGGGAATGAAGAAAAACACCGTATGCACAGAGATCATATTTTCAGGGCTAGTGGAACAGATTCTGGTCCTAGGAGCTACTGCTCTGCTCTGACCCCAGTGTTCCCTCCCGTCGAGGCTGGCCTTTAGAAGCAGCTTAATCAACTCAACAAGGTGTTTTGAAGAGAGTTAAAGGTTTTACAGATGGAGCTGGGATGCCTATGCACATTGGCAACTTGTTTAATCAATTGGTTCAAAGGGCTTTGTGGCTCTCAGATGGTTTCTGTTTATGTCCTTGGCTTCTTACACATTTTCTGGCAATGTTGTCTAAACAAAGGGGCTACCTGACTTTGCAGAGTCATACAGATGTCATGACTTCTATATGATGAGTGAGGGATCTCCTATTAATGCTTTTTTTTTTTTTCTTAAGAGAACTATGTATGAAATACAATTTCCTAGTGCAGAGACCTATTAAAACTTTCATAGCACTATTTCCAGAGATTTAGAAATGGTCACTAGACCCAGGTAGTCCAGGTTCAACTTGGCAATCCTACATCAGGGGGGATTTTTGTCTATATCATGATTGCTTCTTTTCTTATCACATTATTATGATCCAGCCCACAATGTGTTAAATATGGCAAAGTGTGTGTTTCAAGCACTCAGATAATTCCCTGACCTTGAAAAACTAGATACAGGGACTGTCTTGGACTACAGTCATTCTTCTTCACTTCTAGCTGAGCCAGTGTTGCAGAGTGACTCTTAATGGGGAATATGAACCAGGCAACCAAGGAGTGCATCAGCTGGTTTGTATGATTTGGGGATCTTGGAGAAAACCTTGATTCTCTTTCTTGGTGTGTTAGAAAATACCAACCAGCCAGCCCTGTGTGAGCCAGGCACAGAATATTTTTTACTGGCTAACTGTGCACTAGGAAATACTCAGCCCTCCCTCGCAGACAACAGGCTTTTCTTTGGTGAAGTGCTGACTCTGTGACTCCATAAAGGAAATCCTCTGTAAAACACTGTTTCTTACTTGATTTGCATGCAGTTGAAGAAGTTAAATTTACACCTTCTCTGGCAACACTGTGCCTCTCACTCAGTTCTAATCTGAAGCAACTGCTGTGGTTCAGTTCAGGGTTGGGAGGGATAATCAAGTTACTGTTGGTTGGAGAGTTTGTGTGTTAGTCGGGGCTGGGGGTTCCACCACATGCACGGTCCTAGACTCTCACAAACACGTGGCACAAATGCATTATCTTAAATCTTCTTTTGCTGACATTTAAATGAACACATTTTTCCTCAAATATGAGACAGGCCAAGAACATCTGGCTCCACTGATGCTCAGTAAGTAACTCATTACACTGCAGGACCTCACACATTTTTGAGCCCTGGGCTTTGGTAATGCTCTTGCCTGGTTTATGGCTCTGGTGTACTTGATTTGCTCTTGAGCCAGGGTATTATATTTAGGCACTTAAGCAACAAATTTTGCACCGAGATCCAAACATTTAATTCACAGATATGGAAAGTGTTGGAGTCAGCCCTTTGCTCATTACTCATTGTTTGCATTTAGAATATGGAATACTTTAATGACAAAATGTACATAGTCTAAAAACATATGAATTGAAACCAAAAAGCAGAGGCACAAGCCAGCTTTTCAGATCCTGCTGATGCTGTATCTGAGACAGTAGCCTGATAAAACACTCTACTTGTCTGTTTAAGGTCATTGATTAAGGACATCATGATAATGACATTTCTGTCACATCACTTTTTGTTTTGTCATTGTCAGGATGACTGTCATTTCTCTCCTTTTTTCATTCCTTATAATGTTCATTTACCTACTTAGTAATGCTTAGTCCTCTTTTGGGATCAAAAGATGCTAAGGCTCCAAATAGGACACAGATGGAAGCAGGGTTCTAGTATTTAACAGTAGAGTACCAAGCATATACAACTATTTATACTTAGTTAGTACTCACAGTCATATGATAAATCATTCATATTAACTTCCAGCAGAGATGGGTATCTTTAGAAAATCCAGATTCTGCTCCCCTGAGAAAATTTTGGGATGACTTTCCAAATCATATCCAGGAGAGAGTGAACAGATTACCACTACCAGATATCAGAATCATATCTAAGAAAAATATCAGGCTGCAAGGGAGGGGTTAAAAAAGGAAAGATTTATGTTATTGGTGCCAGCTTGGATGCCAGAGCAGGCTGGTTGGAAAGAAGGACAAACGGAGTGACAAGATTGGTCTCTAGCAGAGTCTTTATAAGGTAGCATAAGTCTAGCAGGAGTTAACAGAAAGTAATAGGATTAATCTTGGCTGAATTCAGAGCAAATAGTGAGATTTGCTTTCTCTGAGGTTTGAGATTTGGAGGTTTGGCAGTTCAGTAAGAAATGAAACCTTGAAAGGGGTAGTTGGAGAATTTTTTATCACTATTTTATTATTAATATTTTAAAAAATGAAACCTTAAAAGGGGTGGTTGGAGTATTTTTATCACTATTATTATTACTAATATTACAAAAAATCCCTGGCAAGAACACAGTCCCTAGGTGACCCACCTGCAGAAGAGGTGATAAGTATGGAGGGTGGCTGCTGGCTGAAAAGAAAAACAGCTGTGGACTGGTCATACACTGCTGCACTGCCTTGGGGCGGGGTGTATTTCTGCTTGGGGGCCTTGGCCTTTCTCCAAGATTTGAGCACTACCTGTGGATGAGGGAACACTTTCATTTGTACAGCCAGCAACTCTTGGCTGTGTCACCAGACTGCTTTTCTTAATTCTGGTAGAAAGAAATAAAGGTGGACCCCCTTGAGCTTCCTGGAAAATAAGGATTTTTTGAGAAAAACAGAATTTTATTTCTTTTCTGACAACTTCCCTCAGCCCATCCCACCCTACCAAAAAAAAAAAAAAAAAAAAAAAAAAAAAAAAAAAAAAGAAAAAAAAAAAAAAAGAAAAAAAAAGAAAAAAAAAGAAAAAGAAATCTAATGCTATTTCACAGCCAGCAAAAGACTGAAAAGATATATGGAGA
>JAWWEV010000169.1:29647925-29682851 GCA_035583235.1 Hafferia zeledoni | reverse complement strand
AACATAATTTTATTTATTTTCTCACAACTCCCCACCCCCCACCCCACCCTACAAAAAAAAAAAAAAAAAAAAAAAAAAGAAAAAAAAAAGAAAAAAGAAAAAAAGTTATAGCTTTGCCCAAGTCCATTGACAAGGCCACTCTGTGTTGAGCATTGTTGAAACAATAAAAGTCTATTAGTGTCTGGTCTCAGGCAACTACCAGGCCAAAGTAGAGAGAACTGTTAGCAACAAAATCACCTCAGGAAGGCTGGAGGTTGGTCTTTGGCTCATGCTCCTAACCCTTCCACTAAAAAAGAAAAGAATGTTTGTAGAAGGTGAAACAATACCTAATCTGTTAGTTTTTCTTCCCTACAGGATTCCCTGAGCTGGAATGGTCTGCCACTTTACACCCTGGAAATACAGAGTATAAGGATATACCTTGTGGAACAGATACTGCACTAACCTAAGTCTGTCCTGCAGCCCATGTAAAGGGACCAACCCAGCTCCCAGGGAAAACTTATGACAAATACAGAGGGACTGCTAAGGTACAAAACTTCATAAAGTTATGCTAAAAAATATTCAGTGCATCTGTCCAGAAAAGCCTCAGCTATTGAGGCAGGTAGGAAGCAGATATTTCCTTGGTTGTGGTGGCACCACAGCAAGTAGATCCCACAAGGTGAGCAGATTTAATGACTGGTTTCAATAATGGTTTTAATTGGACTTCTCCCAGGCTCTTCTGAATGCAGGGAACTGCAGTGTTTGTTGGCTGTGTTTTATTTTCTCTCAGCTCTTTTCTTAGGACCTCTCTCATAGAAAAGAGTTAATTGTAGATTATCTCTAGGTGAGGGAACTCAACTGTGTGGTGGGAAACGCACTTGTGGTCTTCAAAAATTGTTAAGAAATTAAGGTTGTGCTCCCCGGTGAAGGTAGCAGTTGTAGCATTAGCCTTAGACAGAAAAAAATAGCCAGTAATGCTGCATATTTTTATGCATGAGGTCAGGCCTCCTTGTGCTGATTCTAGCTCAATAAGGGCTCAATCTAGGGGCAAAATGGGGAAGAAGATGAAAATCTTCATTTTTATGATTGCTTGAGTATGTCTACACAACTGCAGAGCTCTCCTGTTAACATCAGTAAGTAGAACTGACAAGATATAATGGCATATTATTGCCTGCTAAGGAAAGCACTGCACTTAGGTTTCCCAGTACTCCTCTCCTGCTAGATTTAATATCACATTACAGGAAGCCTGACTAGACAAACCTTGGCAAGATCTAATGTTCTGGTTTACACACTGACGTGCAGATGCTGATCTGTTTTGGAGAAAGTATGGGCTGGCTTTGCATCTTCTGCTATTCAAAAAGAACAGTTTTAGAGCCCCATGTCCCAGAAGACCTGTGAGGATGGAGCTTTGGACTGTATTTTCTCTCTTCAAGCCAAGACTATTTCCAGAATTTGCTGCTCAAGGGATAATGTATTTTTATTGTGCTGGTTAGTTGGTAAGGCTTTTAATGCCACAGGAAACCTAAGGGATGCAGGTACCAGTCTCTGCATGGTTAACTCCTGAAGCACTTAAATAATGTCCTGGAATAATATATTCCACACTTAGCAAAAAAAAAAAAAATCAAAAAACTTTAAAAAGAAAATTACAAACTGCTAGTATCTGCAATATGATAAGACAGAAGGTTCCCTCCTTTCTTTCCTACATGAAAATCTCTTTTATTTGATTATGACCATTCTCTATGTGTTTTTTCTTGCACTCAGCTGTGTTAGTTTACATTATCTGCTTAGGAATAACCTGTTTGGATCTATATGTCCAGCAAAATCTTGCAAGGTACAACTTGGCATCTTTACTGCATTTCCAAATAAATTGCTTTTTAAGTTCTCCACCTGCTACTTCATCACAGCACGCAAGAACTTATGCTCTGCTTGCCAGACCCATGCATGACTTAGTTTCCTTAGATGAGCTAAATCAGAAACAAATATCAGCAAAAGTAGAATCAACCAAGGCAATCACAGAATAGGCACTGAAAGTTTTGTTCCCAGATGAAAATAAGGAAAAAGAAATGCATGTGATTTATTGAGCATGAAATCTTCAGAGGCAAAGGATCAGATATTGCAAATTCTCACTATCTATCATGAATTCTGGACTAGAGAAGCACTAAGTGCATCAGTGGTATTGCTCAGACTGTGATCAGTTGTACTCAGTGGGCTGTGGAAAAGAGATGTGTTTGCATTAAGGTAAGTATTCCCCAGAAAAGCTGTGAACCCAAACTCTTCATGGCTACCAAGAGTCATTTTTATATTGTTTACCAAACCCCAGTGCTTTCAAATGCTTCTCTATTAGAAAAGGGTGCTTTGTGTTGTCGGTAAATGGGATAATGAGGAAGTGTGAAAGATGAGTCACCAAACCACAAGGAAAAAAGTGTAGTGTGAGCAACCAGGGCACCCTCATTCACCCCGTGTTCCTTCAATGGCACTGAACAGTTTCCTGGAGCCTCCCACAAGAGCTGTATTAGCTCACTAGTGAGGATAATGGTTAAGGATATTTATTCCAGCTGCCCCAGATGTGCATACCTGATCAAGTTATCTATCTAGCTTGTAATTTTGATAAACACATTTATCCTGATCTTACAGGTGTGACTTCAGGGATTAAAGAGCTAAGCCTCATCTTTTCATAGGATGCAGGTGACAATGTACTTGCTGAAGATATGAAGGGACTTTGCTGATGTGGTGAAAGTTTAGGTAGGAACCCTGGAACTACTGTCTAATGCAGCTGTTCTTCTCTCCACGTCTATCCAAACCATTACAACACCCTCCCTGAATGTTGGGATAGCACAGATTCAAAGCAAAACCACCCTGAAAGCTGGGCATGTTGAGCCCAGGCACAAAATAACTGGGAATCAGGGCCAGAATCATGAGCAAGGAGGGAATACAGGGCTATGCTGATGAATTCTTACTGAAACTTATTTCTGTAGATAACACTTGTGTCAAAAAAAAATCCAAAACAACAGAAAAATGAAGTGCAAAGCATAAACTAACCACAGACTGTTACTGCTAATTCTACTGAAAAAAAAAAGTGGAGGAAGTAAAAGTGAAAAGTCAATAGTGTGAGAAGAATAGCAATAACTTGCTTCTAAATCTTCAGATTTAAATCTGAAAGATCACAGACCTCATTGTATCTGTGATCTCCTGCTTCACCTAAGTTTGAACCTGTGCTTGCTCTTAATGGCACCTATCTCATGTCAAGTGAACAGTTTCTTCCTGTAAATCCACCTTTCCAATAAAAGACAAGAAAAAGAAAGTTACTGTGGGAAGAGTCGTGCTGATGAGAGTAACTGTGGGAATCAAAGAACTTGGCCTTGTGGAAAAGTAGTATTTTCATTGTTCTGAGAGGGTTTCACAAATAACTTGGTGTATACTTTGTAAATGTCCTTGACGGTGCCCTTATGATCGGTGAGAAAACAAGCAGGCTCATGTTACAGCATCAGATATGCTGAGCAACTGGTGCAGAGGAAGTATTAATGCCCACAAATCTCCTGTGCAAAATCTAACACAGACAATTCCCTTGGTTATGAACCATGGTGGTGTAACAGGCCTCAGCCTGTCCAGCAGCTCTCTGGCACTGATCCTGAACAGACCTTGCAGTTGGTCCTAAATCTTCAGCTACTTTCCTCCTCCCCACCCGCCCAGCCAGGGGCTCTTCTGACTCCATTAAGCATTCACAGAGCTGCTGATGGCTGCCCTTTTCCTAGAGATATGGGCAGCTCAGCCAAACTGCCATCGACAGGCTCTCTCCCAGGTTTTCCCAGTAAAACAGTGTAAGTGAACAGGGTATATAGTTCTGAAGAAGGAGAACTTCCTAAACAAACAACATTCAGAACAGAGCTGTAAATAGCTGAAGGAATCTGTGCTCCCTTCCTAACAGAAGGCAGAGGAGCCCCCAAATACACCAGCTCTGCCCACCCAAGACAATTCTGTTGCACAAACGCATCTCTGTATCTTTGTTAAACACCTCTGGTCTCCCTTGAAGAGCGTTAGCATAGGACAGAGCTCAATCCTTTCACCTCTCCATTCCTTTTCCCTACTCTGTTCTGGACAAGGCCTGTTGTTAAAACCCCACTCAGCTTTTTCCTGCCATCCTCCTTAACATGCAAGTTATACATGTTTACCTGTGATTCCCTTCTCCTGCCTCTGACATTCTTTGTGCCCAAGCTGCTCCAAAGATCGAGCAGAACTGTGTCTATATTAACATGAGTATCTTCTCATGCTCCCTGGTTTGTGCTCCCTCCAAATTAGATCATTTCTGCATGGTACAAGCAGTATTGCCAGACTATGTTTCAAGCACTTAACCTAATGAAACAAAGATAAGCATCTCACAAGTCTATTTACAAACTTAGGAGGGTTGGTTTTTTTACTCAGTATGTGTATTTATATATTATTAATGAAATCCAAGACTTGCACTACATACTTCTATTCCTTTTGGATCACTCCTGTGTACAGCAGTGTATAAATTACTCCAATTATTGTTCCTTGCTGGGTGTCTCTTAAAAAGTTAACAGTGAAAAGGCAGAGCTTTCTCTTCTTTTCAGAAATGAAGGCTCAGTACCATGTTAAGCAGAGCTGAGCTCAGTCTGTTTTTTACCTGTTTTACCTGCCTGAAATCTGCTTGCAAACTGCTTTGCCTTTTGCAGGGTCGAGGAAACTGAGGAAAGCAATAGGAGTACCCTAAAATAACAAATTAGAATGCTGGGTGCAAGGATGCCTGGGAACCCACACCTGCCTTAACTCAGTCTTTATGCTGGAATCACCAGGGGATGAAGCTCTGGGGAAACTGGTCCGAAGGAGGGGTATAAAAGAAAACCACACATGCTGTTTCATTTCTCAGAAAAGCATTAACATCCTTCCTTGCTCCTCCTCCAGAAACAGTCATTTCTGATCCTTGAGATAAACCCAACTGTTTCTGTTCTTCATCCTCTCTTAATCAAGCTCTGTTCCCACAGCAGCTCCCCCACTGCAGCACCTGCAGCAGTGTTCACAGAGGTTTCAGGAGGTGCCTTCCAGTTTCCTCCTTCTCCTCCTCCTCCTCTCCACCTTATCTTCTAGCTCTGCTTCCCTCAGCCCCACTCCTGAGCATGATGAGCCTTCTCACACTCTTTGTTTTCGACCATTTTCCATTGCTTCTGTGCTACCAGTTTGGTGGGTCTTCAGCCAAAACCTGCTCCAGTTTTCCTTGTTAAATTCTTTCTGTTCCCTCACATCTTCCTCCTCCTCCCAAAAAGAGAAGGAGCTCTTACAGGTTCCTTTTTCAGACCAGCTGTGTGTTGATAAATAATGATGCAATATTTAGTGGATATTTACTGACTGCAAAGGAAAGCAAGCTTGCAGTGATCTGCAGAAAAACAAGGCAGGGATCATCCTTTCAAGCCTCAACAAAGGAGTTTTGTTGGATGACTAGGTCACAGCAGCATCTGCAGCAGAAACAGTTAATAGTTGTATTTAAAAAAACATGAACATAAGACTAAGGTAGAGCACTTAAAAATAACTGTTCTTAATGTTGCTACGGAGACCTTTATTGTAGCCATTGTACGTGATGTGCATTGATTATGTTCCACATAGGTAACAGTTCTCTCTCAGACTACTAGAAGCTGACAATACTCCCACTGGTAAGAGATGGTATGTAGGAGCAGACAGGCTGTGGAACTAAACAACAGTTTAGAGTAGGCTTACTCAGTTTTTCAACCCTTACAAACCTGTAGATGTACACTTTTAGTAGTCTATTAACAGTTTCCTGCCTTTGCAGATATCCCTTGTTTAATACATTCTGTCTCTTCTAAAGCAGAAGGGCTTAGGATCAGTGCTTAGGATCATTGTAATTGGGGTGATAAAAGCAGCAATCCTATTATAAATATAAGGGCTATCATTCATATGGCTGGCAGTGCACATTTCTGGATCTCCCTCAGTTAAATCTGAGAAGTTTCAATACATGGCATTCAAACAAAAACTGTATTGACTGCATTAAAGATTGTATTTGTCTTTAAGCTGAGCTGATTAGGTCACAGTACCAAAGGCAGAAAATGCATTGCTGGTACTCAAGTAGTTACACAAGCTGGTTTCTTAAAAAGCTTTTGAGAAAACATTGCTGATCAAAAGCAGTTAAGTCAAAATCTTGGCAAAAAACCTCCAAAGTTTTCATTACCATATTCTAAGCTTTACCCATTCCAATAAAAATAATTTTATTTGGAAATGCAGCCATTACAGAACTTCATCTTCAGTTTTTAGATGACAGGTTTCATCTTCCTGGCCTTTTTTTTTTTAATTTTCATTTTTTTCAGTATTGATTCAGATGAAATAACCTTGCACAGATGACAGATTTTAGCAGAAATTATTCAAGAAGCCAAGCTTCTTTAGGGCTTATTTTAGAGAAGTTTTAAATATCATATTGAAATATTTCCTTCAGTTTTTCCATTTGTTAGATGTAGAGCTCAATTCAAATAGAAGTATATAGGCTGCATTTTGGGCAGTTGTGGTTTTAGAGACATGATTCTAAAACCAGTGGAATAACTGAAAAGTTGTAGGCTGGTAGTGGGAGGAAATGCTAATCTGCTGTGATACTGAGAACAACAAACAGGTTCCTTACTTATTTTAGTCTGCAGACAGTAATTTCACCTTCTTACTCACTGCAGTATCCTCAGCACCACTGAGTGCCCAGGAGAAAAAGAGTGTAAATTGAACAGATACAAAACTCTGTGAATATCCATTACTTCTGGCTTAATGAAGCTACAAGAGTACAGTTTGTCCAAAAATGATTAAATTGTTCTTCAGTTAAGAATTTTTTGTCCTGCCAGTAGTTTGGAAGTGAACATGAAGAAACCTGATTAAAAGTGCATTTCTGCCAAAGATTTTTATCTATTTTTACTGATAATTCAAATTTTAGAACAACTTGCCAACTTACTGATTTTCCTAATTATTACTTATTTTTGTTATTTCCCTTGTATAGGCAGCTCAGTTAGTCCATTTCTCTGCAGTGTCTTATGAACAAAAAAGGTGGAAAGTGCTGAAAAGTTATGGCCTAGGTTCAGTGTTAAAGGGTAAGGCAGATACCTCTGTTACTTACAGAGTTACTACAGTTTTCCAACTTGTAAAATGTTTGTGAAACTACAAATTGCTTCTGCCCTTTCAAATGTCATTTTTTTGAGTGTGAAACATGAGGTCATGTTTCTGGGTGAGTTTGGCTTTGGCTGGTGTTTGCCTTGCTCTGAACAGAAGCAGTGCAGACAGCGTAGTATGAAACCAGACTATTAAATAAACTCTAATAGGAGAAAGGCAGGAATTGTAATGTTATGCTTTCTCAGCTGAAATATGTTAATAATGGTATTTACAGAGATTTCAATAATAGAGCTATTTGTCTCATGTAGTCAAACAAAGTAACTTAGGTTATTACAAAAATGTAGCCCAAATTGATATAGTATTATATATACACACATATGTACATGTATTACGATATGTAGTTCAGATATGAGTACAATGATTACTATTTGTCTTAAACACAGTTTTGGGGCCATTTTCTGTAGAAAATCTACTTGAGTTTGTGCAGAAATATGTTGTGAAGGGAATAAAACTATATGTATACAGATTAGCCATGGGAATCCACATCTTTTCCTTCTCTGACTATAGAAGCATGAACACAGGTAGGGGAAGTCTGTTGTGAATACCTGTTAGCAGGAAAAAACAGAAATGAGAATATTTAAATAAATGTTTCCATTTACCTTTCCCAAGCTTCCTGTCAATACAAAAGTTAGCTTTCCTCCCAGATTTATTTACATCACAATGCCTGTTCTACCTTTGACCGCTTATAACAAGTTACATTCATTTGAGTTTAAACTGTTAGGTTGAGGGGAGGGAAGGCTGATCAAACAGGAGGGAAAATGAAAGGATCTCTTTAGGCATTTGTGAAAGGGTCCGCCCACAAACACCCACACATGCTTAGAGGGGCAGCTTTATGTACAGCCTCGTGCAGATGTCCAGAAGCACTGAGAAGCCCAAGGAGTCCTGGAGTGACAACACACAGTCACTTCCACCACCCATACCTTCTCCATAAAGCAGATGAGCTGATCCTCCATATCTTCCTTTCCTTCCTTTTAGTGGCTTGATGCCACTGTGAAACACAGCAGCAATCAGAGACCCTGAAGTGAATAATGGAGAAATCTTTCTTTTCCAAGAAAACTCACAGATCTGATATAAATTTTTTATATTCCTCCAGCTTGGAGAATTGGAGCAGGTTCACTCAAAACCTGTACTGTGTCCTTACTGAGCTTTTCTTCCCAGCTGAGCCAGCATGAGGACACGCAGGAGGCGCAGGCAGCTACAGAAACCCAAGACCTGCCATGGTGTGTCACTGATCCGGGGACTGGAGCTGCTGAAATTGGATTACCGAGTATTTGCACGATAAGCACTCTGCTGGGAGCAGGACGTGAACTCGGGCTCGGACTGTTGAAGTGCCAGGCGGTTCTTCCCCACTCCCCACCGTCAGCCCTTCCGCCCTCCCTCATGTAGGATGTGAAGGCACATAAAGAGTGTCTGCTCTGCGCAGAAATGGCTGCAGCAAAGACACGTGTTCAGCCCTGACCTTACCGCAGGGTGGTCACCTCCAGCAGAAGGGAGGGAGCTTCTCTCCACGGCCTGATTTGGCTGAGCTTTTCTGGAGGGTAAAGAGACAGAGCAGATGCTCCGTGACCAGCTGCTGCCCAGACCCAAGAAATACCTGCAGACCGACACAGGGAATTACACTTTTAATGAAGGGCAAGTGAGGCACAAAGCCTGACAGGGACCCTCATCTCAAACACTGCATTCATCCCTGAAGTGTGTATTAACCCTTTAGCCATTGAATCCTTGTACAAGCCCAAAATTGCTTTTTAATGCAGTTTCCCGAAACCTCTCGATCAGCCAGAGGCTGCTTCGGACTAATCCAGGAAGTGAGCCAAGTATTAAAAAAAATAATGTGAGGTTGCGGAACATCAAAAACATATTGACCACAGTGTAATTATACTTGAAATGGATTAGGGGAAATAGCTAAAACAATCTCCACTCTGAAAAAGATTATTTGGGAGCATGCAAGAGGGCCCTGGGGAGGCTGCTTGCACTTCTGCGTGGGGATGGAGAATCTGCTTCAGAGTATCTACAGAAAAGGTACTTGAGTGAACACTAAATGACAAATCTGATAATAACTGTCCCAAACATATCACTTTCTAAAGCTTAAGCAAGCTGGCATTTACATGAATACCAGCAGTCAGTGAAGTAAATGCAGGAAGAAGCGAAATACATGTGACAAGTCTCACTTGCATCTGGGAATTAAAGAACAGTTTCTGGACTTAAGATGTAACAGCCGACAGGGAAGAAAGGAAATCTTCAGTTTGCCTTGGATACCAGTAATATTAAAAGCCCGAATTAGTTATATTTACAATTAAAATAGCTTTTTAAATATTTTTTATTTAATCTCAGAAAACTTATTTGAGAACTACAGTTCCTAAGTGGAGGATCTTTTTCACGGTATAATAAAAGCCAGGGTCTGTGTGAGATGGTAACAAAATCCCTAATTAAGAACCAGGATACTTTAAGCTTGAACATGATGAGCCTCTTGAAGTAAGTATCCAAAGCATCTTTACATCCAAAATGTTAAGCTCTTGATTAAACAAGCAGAACCTACTTCAAAAGATAATTAACAGTGAGCTTCAGCAAAATACTGGATTTGTATTTAGGCCAAACTAAACCTTAGATGCAAACCCTCACTGTCTTTTTTGTTTTAACATGCTCTGATCCAAAGTGGTTGGGCTCTAAGCCACTATTACCAACCATCTCAAGTGCTTTATTTGCTGCAGGTAAGATTGCAAAGATGTTCATAAACAAGAGTGTCCCTGTTGTGAGACAGATCCTTAAATTTATACACAAAGTTACAAACCTCTTCTTTTTCAGAACTGAATGTCAGTTTAGGGCATCGGTATCTTTGGGCAGCCAACCGAGCTGTTTTGATTCTTCTTCTCCTGCTCCACACAGTATTCACAATGCCAAAGTAAACCCTGTAGTTTCTCATGATCTCTGAAAACTGAGGGTTAGGCACCTCAGGTAGGGTCCACCAAAGAGCAACATGTAATACACATTCCCATCTTGAAAAGATAGGTCTTGCAGTAAGACATTTCTAGGATAGGAATAAAACCTCCTAAAATTATCAGTTGCCATCCATAAAAAATAACTAGAAGTTGAGGGGGGTGTCATATTTTTCGGTAGGATTAATGGATGCATTCAACTCAATGGATTCAGTGACTTATTCCAGCTGACAATCTTCTGGTGGATTTCTATAGCCCTAATACAGCCTAAATATGATTGAATCACCCAAACTGTATTTTTTCCCACAAATTCTGAGTGGAGTAACTTAGCTTATAAAAGTAAAATGTACTGGAGGGACTCAGAAACAAATCCTGAGCCATAAAAGATGGACCATCCTCTGTGCAAGAAATGGGCTCAGAGAGGGTGTGAGACAAACTCCTCCAGAAGAGTTGAGCAGGTCTTTCCAGGGACCAGCTGGAGACTGGGTGTGCTCTTTTTGCCAGCACTAGGGGCAGACTCAAAAAAAGGAAGGAATTTAGATGGCATCAAGAAAATCTCACATGATCTAAAGTTTCAGTGTTTTTAAAGAGGTTTGCACCAATAAAATGCAGAGTCGCCTGATAATAAGATAACATTGTGTTTGGCAGAGCTGAGAACTAGAACTGGAAGCAGTCCTGATCACTGCGTTTTGTTTTTTTCCTTTTTAACATATCTTCAGAATTGGACCAAACCAGCATGGTCTATGCAGCATATCCTGTCTGAAACTGTAGATGCCTGAGGACAGACAAAAGAAAAAGACACCCCCCAGCAGTCTGTCACCACAGTAACTTCCAGCAATCTTTGTATTTAACAGCCTTCAACAGATTTTTTTCCTCATGAATTTACCTAATCACTTTCTAAATCCTGTTTCATGCAGCACCATGAGAATGATAATCTAATTTTGGTCTCTAAGAGATGTAATACAAAAACAATAGGAGGCCCAGGAAAAAATGAAATAATTTTGCCAATACATATTAAAAAAGAAGGCAACAATTCCAGTCCAGTGATGAAGAAAATTACAAAAACCACTCATTATAAAACAACCCAGCACTTCCTGCTTTGAAAAATAATCTATTTAGACTACTTTGCAATTGAAAAAAAACCCAACAAAACACTCCATCTGTAATTGCCTTTCCAAGCTTGTGATATGGAGGGTTGTTTCCTTGGTGCTACGATGTGCAATTTAAAGTGTGTCTCTTCAACTGGTTCCACTGCCTGGAGTTACTAAAATGCTCCTAAAACAAATGATCCTTGGATCAGTCATGAGTGAGAGGAATCAGGACAGATGTTCCCAGGGTGTCACTACTCTTTGCTTAGAACAGGAGAATTTGTTCATACACATCCCCTTCTGTGAATTTATGCTACTTGCTCTCTATTATCAATTACAGAACTCTACACATTTTGCAATCTTTGTACACTATCACTGTTACAATTCCCTGCAAAATGTTGAAAATCAATTTTGAACTTCTACATTTAGGTTTGTTGCCATCATGTCCTAAATTGATTCGCAAAGTGAAAGAATATTTTCCTTTTTTAAATATAGGTGAACTATCCCTTTTAATAAACAATTTCCTAGTACTTTTTAATAAAATCAATATAAATACAGGCTTTTGTTTTTTTGCATGTCTTGTGTCCTATTTAATAATTTCCACGTATTCAAAGAGTAAATAGTTGAGTACAATCTACATCATTTTACAAAACTCTGCATAGAAATTGGTGAGATTAAATATACCTTTCTATTTATCTATACTTCCAGAAAATGAAAATACGAGATTCTAAATTGAAGTCAAGGTAAAATATGCTCTTAAAGGCCCTTTTAAGATGGTATTAAGATGAATTTTTCTCTTCTCCTCTACCTGACAAATTTGAATAATTTTTCTCTCTCATTTCAATCTATGTTATGTAGCACTTTTGCACAATCATTTTGCATTCATGTTACGGCATCTGCTGCTATTTCCCTCCATTCTTCCATTCTTATTGAAAATGCTAAAACACGCCTGATTCTTGCTTCATACCGTGTCTTCTAAGATAACACAGCTCCTGTTGAAAATCTTCCTGGGAAAGGAGAAAAGCGATTACTGAACTGAACCTTTCAGAGGCCCTTAAGCTGCCATCAGGTGCACAAAAATCTGCCAAACTCCTTATTCTGCTTGTCTAACAGAAAAAAACCACTCAATTGAGTCTTCTTCAACATGACTATTTTTTATTCTCCTGCTGTTCCTCCTGACCCAAAAGCAAAGCTGCTATTGCCTTTCTGAATTATATTACTCCTTATCTGAAAAGCTATTTAGTTGCAAATCCAAAACCTTCCCATTCTTACTGTGTGTGTCTGTCTCAGCCACGGTAAAGGCCCATAACAGAGCAGTTCAAATGTTGGACTAATGACCTCTCTGGTATTTCTATAGAAATGCTCTGTTAAACACCCAGGCATTTCAACTTTCAGTCACAAGACCTATAAAAAATTCATACTCTGAATCTCTAGTTTCAAACCACAGCACTGCAGCACTGAGAGCTTTTCAATCCTCCCACCCCACACACTTTATGATGGAGGATGGGGAAAAGAGCTTTTATCTTCCTGGCAATAAATTTTCATGTTTTCTTCTCCTCTGGTTTGTATTTACAAGCAATTTTGAAGGCTGGAAAAAAACCCCAACCAACAATATGAGCACGAGGTTAATTTTATTTTAATAAAATATAATGTTATCAAAGAACCTTTTAGCTAGGAATTTAACTAAACATAAAAACCGGTGTAGAAAACAAGCTTTATTATTGAAGTAACTTTTGTCTCAGTTGTGTCTGTCTTTCAGAAATCACAACACTTCTATTTCAAGATTGAAAGAAAAGACTACCCCTGATAAAGTGAAGCACCTGGAAAAACAGTGTGCAGCTGTCACAGCACATTCTCCATCAGCACGTACATCTTTGATTTGGCCCTTGAAAGAGTTTGCTGGATTAGAATAACAGGGTTTATTTCTGAAGGATGGTTTTACTTTCCAGTAAAAATACAGTTATTTTATATGACAATTCTGTAAACCGAATTTGAATACAACAGGCCTTCTGGATAAATCTTAAAACGTTCAAAACGACTCTTTCTGAAGAGCCTCCACACGGTGTGATCTGTCACATCCACTGAAAGGGTTCTGAGCAGCCTGGGCAGGGAGGTCCCTCCTCTCTGATCTCATCGGAGCTGCAGTTTGTCCTACAAAGAAACGCCTGTCCTTGTCTGTCCTGCCCGCAGGACCACAGCGATCTCACGCACACCACAGGCTGGAACACCACGGGGTTCTGCAGTTCTCGGCCTTCTTTCCTTCTTGTTCTTTTCCTCCATAGGTTTGGCTGGGTTTTTACTTCATGTATTCCATGACGGGTTTTAGGCAATAGCAGGTATCTGAAGAGGATGGAAACAGATTTATGTCTTATCACCAGAGCTTGAAAAAATGTCATCCATGCAGGGTTTTTTTTCAAAATGTGCTCAAAGCATCTCTCATCAAAGGAAACACCTCTTATCTCAGGAAACAAAGAGTTTATAGGAGGTCACAGAACGCCCATGAAAGAGATTTTATCCCTTCACGCCTCCCCAGAATAATTTTACTGGAACAACCACCATCCACCCGCGTGTCTGTGAAGGGGCTCCCCGTCCCTTCTGTCACCGCTCCCGGTGTGACACCGGTCACCTTCCCACCGGGAAGGCGGGGGCTCTGCCTCCCTGTGCCCTGCCCTCAGCACGGCGGGGACAGAGCCGGGAGAGCTACCCCTGCACGGCAGCGCGGGGAGCGCGGCAGGGCTGGCCGGGGCAGGGAGCGTTTTCTGGGAGACTCCCGGGTGGGAATCCCGGGTGGGAATCCCGGGATGGAGCCGATCCCGGTACGGAGCCGCGGGGCGCGCGCCGGGGGGGGGGGGCGCATACGGGGTGGGTGGTGCACGCGCACGCGCACGCCGCCGAAGTGACGCCGCACGGGGACGCGCCTCGCCCCGCCCCTGCCCTGGCGGCTCCGCCAATAGCAGCGCGCGGAGAGCGCGGGGCGGCGTCGCCGATTGGCCGCTCGGTGTCTCCTGGCCCCGCCCCCCCGCGGGGTTACCCGGATGTGCCGCCCCGTCCCCCCCCGGCGGCCGCGGCCGTTGGACGCCGCCGGGGCGCGCGCGCGGCCCCGCGATGGCGGCGGCGCGGTGAGAGCGGCGAGAGCGGCGAGAGGCGGGCGGGGGGCGCCCAGGATGCCGCTGCTGTGCGTGATCCTGCTCTCGGCGCTCGCCGGCTGCTGCCTCACCATCCTGCTCCAGCTCCTGCTCCTCTACAGGAAGGCGCCCGAGCCCCCCGGGGCGGGCGGAGCGTCCGGCGGCATCGTCTACTCGCGCGTGGCGCCTGAGCACGGCCTCAGGGAATACCTGCAGGGCGCCGAGCCCGCCGCCGGCCCCGAGGCTGCCGAGCCGACCCCCAGCCCGGCTCCGGCCTCTGCGGCCGCCGCCCCGGGCACAGAGCCCGGCTCCAAACAGCAGCAGCAGCCGCAGCCCGAGCCCCCTCCGGCCCCCTCCTCCCGAGAGGAGACGTGCCACTTCCTCAATGCCATCTTCCTCTTCCTCTTCAGGGAGCTCAGGGACACTGCCCTGGTCAGGGACTGGGTCACCAAGAAGATCAAGGTGGAGTTCGAGGAGCTGCTCCAGGCCAAGATGACGGGGAAGGTGCTGGAGGGGCTCAGCCTCAGGGAGGTCTCTCTCGGCGATGTCCTGCCTGTCTTCAAGTCCGTGAAGCTCATCCGGCCGGTGTCCTGCAATGAGGAGGGCTGTCCCGACGAGCTGGGCTTCGAGGTGGACCTGGAGTACAATGGGGGCTTCCACCTGGCCATCGATGCCGACCTGGTCTTTGGCAAGTCCGCCTACCTGTTCGTGAAGATCTCCCGGGTGATGGGGAGGCTCAAGCTGGTCTTCACCCGCCTGCCCTTCACGCACTGGTTCTTCTCGTTCATGGATGACCCCCTGATACTCTTTGAGGTGAAGTCTCAGTTCGAAGGCAGACCCATGCCCCAGCTCACTTCCATCATAGTGAACCAGTTCAAGAAGGTTATTAAGCGCAAGCACACCTTGCCCAACTATAAAATCAGGTAAGATGTCCTGCGGCCTCAGCCTTGCTTTGGGTGGTGTGCAGTGGAATTGCTGTTTTGCCCTTAATAGTAAAAGATTTCTGTTGGCAGTAAGGGCACTTGTCCATTGCTTGTCAGAAGATTTCCAGGAAGGGTCGTTTTCCTTTTATAGCAGGTGAAGAAGCCACTGCACAGTGAGGTTGTGAGAGGCCCTGAACTGTGTGTAACTAAATGGCAAAATTAGGGGGCAGGAAAAATTTGGGGATCCTGTCAGGTGTCTGACAACAGGACCATGATATCCATCTTTGGAAGAGGTAAAAGGATGGCTTTGCAAGGAGTGTGTGGGTTTGGGGTTTCCTCCCAAGATTTTGCCACTGGTGAGCCACCTGGGCAGGACCTGTGGCTTATGCTCACCTGTGCAGGTGAGGTGGTTGTTGCTCAGTGGGAGAAAGGGTAAAGTTCACTCTCTAAGGAATATTTTTGATACATTCTGTAAGCTTCTTTTCTGTTCTGCTTAATTCAATAACTTGGTGAAAGTCTAAACATTGATAAGAGAAATATTGCTACTGCTGTGGTAAGTAAAACTTTGGGGGACTTTTTTTTGTTTGTTTTTTTTGTCTTGTATGATAGTATGTTTCCTTTTACAAAAGTGCACAGGCTGCGTTATCCAGTGAAAATAATGAAATGCTCAGTGATATTTCTGTAGCAGAAGTGACAAGGGGCATCATTACTTTGGTTGCACACTGTTACTGAGTGTCTTACCACTGTTCAGGTCCTATGTTTCTGTTCAGTGTCTTACCAGTCTTGCAATACCATGTTTCCTTTCTCTTTTGTTTGTTCTTGGTAGCTTGTATTATGTGTTAAGTAAGGATTTTTGTTTTGTTTACCACATTCTTCTCCAATAAGCCTTTTCCCTGAAATTCACAAGAGATGAGTAACAGAAAATGCCTGTTTGAATTTTGAAGTGGTATTAGCTTTGTAGTGATGCAATTTGTAAAGCCCTTTCAGCTGGTTCTCCTGCAGTTGAACTTACAAGAGTTCTTATGAGAGTGGATTTGTAAAATATCCAAGATTTGGAAAGCTCTGACAGGGCAATAAGTAATTTCTTTGAGTAATGTGATTGGCCTTTGAAATTCGGAGGCACTGAATCGCTCCAGAAAAAATCCCTGGCCAGCAGGGGAAGCTGTCAAGAGCAGGTTTGCTTCCATTCTCACACTTTTTTGGAAAGAGAGTGAAGTTGTAACCTGTGGAGAGGAGCCCTGAGGAGAGGCTGGGGCAGGGACAGTTGTGGTGCAGAGTCAGCAACTCCCAACATACCTAGAAAGAGCAAGTACAGCGGATGAACTTCACGCTCCCCAGGCAAGTTTTTAGGGTTCCCGTGGAGCCAGAGCTGATGTGCTTCTCCCTTTGAGCAGATGAGGACAGACATGGTAGCTCATCTTGTTAAAGTACGGTGCTGATACCACCGAGGTTGTGGGTTTGATCCCTCTATGGGCCATTCACTTCAGAGTTGGACTTGATGATCCCTGTGGGTCCTTTCCAACTCAGAATAGTCTGTGATTCTGTGATCATTTTGCCTCTGAGAGGTGCACCTGGACAGTAAGGTGGTCTCATGATGTAATTGGAGAGAGTCAGTTTTCCACATTTCTCAAACTTTCCACGACAGAAACAATGTCTGAGCCACTGTCGCTTAAAGGAACTGGAAAGGAAAATAGGGAAAGGAGCAGAGTGCAGAGCCTGAGACAGAAATTAGTAAAGTGTGAAGCTGGAAAGTGACTGACACTGAGAACAATGTATGAAGCATAAATTACTATAAAACTAAGAAGAATTAACTGTTAATTTAAAATGTTCTCTTTAGTTAAAGGAGTTGGAAATTTTGGAATGCGTTACAGGAAATTGCAGTATCGTAGCTGGTTTTCACACCAGATCGTGAGCTGGTAGCACAGGGTGGCAGATATTCAGTGAAACAGTGTCTGACCCTGAGATGGTGTTTTTGACCTTTAAACTTTCTGCCATGACCTCATCATGTCATTCTGACCCTCCCTGTTTGAAGTGGGTAGGCAGGACATGAAGCTTAATGCACATTAGTGAAGTGTTCTTAAGTGAGGAATATCTGGTCACTGGTGACCTCACTGTCCAGAACGTGGCCTTCAAAGCTGTCCCCAGCAGCCCAAGGTTTTGTGGAACACAGAGTGAAACTGTATTCCTCACCATCGAGTGCCAGGTGAGTTTAGGCAGGTGGATCCCGAGGCAGCAAAACTTGGTAACAGCTGAGTAGTAACAATGTACTCTCAGGTGGTGGCTGAGCTGCGAGTTGAGACATTGTGGTTTAGATGGTATTGAGAACTGATTTGAAAAATCAACTCCCCTGCTGATAAGATGCAAAACTTGGATTTAAGTGGGTTTAAATAGAATTTGTAAGAATACATTGGATTTGGGATTTTGGTATGTTAATATATTCATTAGGAAAGAATAGATAGGAAAAAGGAGTTTCACAGCTGCTTAATGACCTATTACTTTACTTAAAGCTTAAAAGTTGCTCATCTACAGGAAATGTGACTATCCTCTCCCAGTATTTTTTCCTGTGGTCTATACCCTGTGCTTCCATACATAGTTCAAAACCTTTCTGTTGTCTCTCCACTCCTGCTCAAGTAACTTGGTAAATCAGTCTTTGAACACCATTAATTACAACCTTGTAAAAAAAAAAAGCACTGGGAACATGAGGAGTTCCCTTTTCAGCTGGTTAAAAGAGGCACTTTCTGTTCAGATTGGCTCTCTGGCTTCCAGATTGAAGTCCACAGAAAAGTTTTATCTTGTTTCAAGGTATTAATTAGTATTAAAAATAAAAACAAAGCAATTTTCTTTGTCTTTTGTATTAGGCAACTTACAGAGGTTATTACTTGGTAGTGAATGGCATAAGAAGAGGACTTTTGTCAGTAGTAGATTTTGAACATCCTATAACTAAGTTTGTGTAGCAGCTCCTCACCTCCTCTGTTATTTAGTTATTAAATGCTCTATTAAGAAATTGTATCTTCAGATTGTCCTATTTGTTGCTGCAGCCAAATTACTGCACATGTACTTTTGTATTCTTTCCAGCTGGCACCAAATTTATGCAGCAGAGCAGTGATTAGTAAGATCATCTTTTGTATCACCCGTTGCTGGGTCTGACTTTGTGTGATGTGCATTAACTGCTGCCTGAAAGTAGAAAAAGGCATCTTGTGTTCCTGCTGCACTCCTGAGTGCCTGTAGGAGGGGCAGTGTAGCCTGGTGTGTGCATTTAAAGTTTGTCCAGCATTTTATGCATGTTTGTGTTCGAATTGAAAAAGAAGGGATGCACTTTATGTCTAAACAAATAAGTAGTAATTTGTGTTTTATTCTAGTAGGGTGTAATCACTTTTCTCTGGCCCTTTAATAAATATGTTTGTGTTTGGCAAAACACCCTATTATGAAGCTGCTCTGCCATTGAATGAGAATTGCTATCTTGTATAGTAGAATTTGATTAAATCCCTGGGTGTGAAGCTGCTGGTAAAATCTGCTGAATGGTAGGCTGGGTTGTTTTTTGGTTTTTTTTTTTTTGTCATCGCTGATAAAGGATTTCTGCAAGTCTGTTGATAAGAGCAACAGTTACTGCTGGTTTGTAGTTAATGTATTTGTTGCTTAGTAATAGAAATACAAACAGCTTTTCTGAAAACATTTTGGTATGTCAGAGTTCCTGTTCCTGTTCAGGTGTGGGGAAGGTCTAATATGACCTTTTTTCTGCTCCAGTATACGTGAGTTCTGCTGCGGTTTTGAGAAACAAGGTAACTGTGAGTCAATATCATTTCTTCTTCTAATAGTGAATAATTGTAGGTATAATTTATTTGGCTGTGCATACTCAGAACTCTATTTTGAGTTAACTGTTTCAATTAGACTTCTTTTAGTCCTAAGTCAAGTGGAGCAGTGGGTGGAGCTTGAGATGAGCGTGGAAAGCCTTGACATCCCTGTTGGCTGGTTGTGATGAGCTGTTGATGTTGTGCAGGGTGGGCACTGACCCCCCAGCTGTGTCTGACTGGCCCCGGATTTCCTGTGCTGGCACTCTGAGGAACTTGTTCAGTCTCCCAACCACTTGGGTCTCCTTGACTCTGTATTTTTCACGTAGGTTTCTTGTACTAGAGAATGACAATTAATACTCTCAGCACAAAGTGGAGTTTATTTATTTTGGCTTTTGACTGTATACACTCAGGCAGTTCTTTAGTGCTGTATACACTGTTCATGTTGGTTTTAACTTTCTGTATCATGTCCTTTTAATAGTAGGATAAAGTGGTTGGCACTAAGCTGCAGTTTAGGATTGCCACAGCATGTTTAGGATTTGAAGACACATAGTAAGGACTATTTCAGGTGTCTGTCTCCGTGCTTGATGGTGCTGTTGCAAGTCATGGGTTCATCTGTGTTAGTTCTCTAATTATCTGTGCCTTGCTCATTAACTTCTTATTAAGCTGCTTATGACAGTAACCTTGATATGCCCCCATCACACAGGGACACTGATTGTGATGTGTGTCCAGCCTGTTCTCAGCTGTTGGGTGTAGTTTGGCTGTTTTGCACAAATCCTGATCTTGCTTTGTGTAGATTTTGGAGAGCTTTGGTATTTGGGGTCTTTTCAGACAATAAAAATACACTTGGCCACGATGAAGATACAAAGCCCTTTGTGTGCATGTAAAGGCTGAGGAGGAAGTGCTTGCAGACTGGTCTCCCACCAGAACTGAACTTCCTGGTATTTCTTAAGAAAGGATGTAAAAAAATCTGACAGCTGCTATTTTTTTCTAAATGTAACATCTTATGAGTTCACCATTTAGACTCTCAAGTAGATCAGGTATTGCCTAAGCAGTGAGTCAGTTCTGTATATTTTAAGAATACTTTGTTTCTCAGTTTGTTACATTAAAAAAGCTAATATTTTGTATTGATACTAGCTTGTTTAAAGAAACTGTACTTTGTTTTATTTTAATGAATGCTACCACAGAGGGGAATAACTTTATTTTCTTGGGAAGTTGTCTCTCAAAGAATGGCTTCTAGCATTTCTGCATTGGGTATTTAGATGACCTCATCTGGTCCCTTCCAACCTGAATTATCCTTGGAACTGATCATTAGCAGTATAGTTAGTCATGTTAAATAGCTTTGTGCTTTATTTGGAAGCTGGGGCTATATTGAATTTCACTGGGAAAAACAATCAGACAAGCCTATTTTAATTTACTATTATAGAATGCAGTTTGAAAGTTACATAGCAGTTTCTTATTTTTGGCAAAACTTAAGCCAAGAAGTGATGTAAATAGTTATTGATTAGAAGTTTTATAATAGAAATGACTTCATAATATGGTAATAGAGGTATTGGAAAAAATACAAAATTAAAAAGAGTATATATTATTCATATGATGAGGTATATGCAGAAGTACCAGAAATAGAGCTTGGGATTGTGAGCGTGTCTTAACTTCAGGAATCAGCAGCCAGCACAGAGACCTTGCCCAGAGGTTCTGCAAGGGGAGAGTTTTTCTGTCTTGAGTGGGTTTCTGCTGTAGTTGTGATCTGAATCTCTTAGTAGTTAAATTTATATGGTATTCCTGTTTGAAGTTCTTGTTTTTACTGCTGCTGAAGGGAAAGAAGAGATCTTTTTGTTCTTTTCTCTTTTTTAACTCCATGCCTGAATTGTAGAAATCCTCTTTCATCGATGACAAAAAAACAACCCAGCCTAAAGAAGCTTTTGCTCCTGGGATCTGAGTCCTTTTCTGCTGTGCAAAAATTGATGGAAAAGCAGCACTGGGATTTTCAGACTGTTCCAGAGGGACAGTGCCCTGAATGGGGCCAACACAGACTTGTTCTAATGGCAGAGTGGTGATAACTGGAACCAGCAGATCTCTCTGTAGTTTCATGCTTGGAAGGTTATCTTTGTAGTACATGGGCAAGTAGTTTTTCTTACTCATAGAGGAGTCAGATAAAATAATCTGTAGACAACTTGACACACAGTAAACAAAACCAAACATCAGAACATTAAATATTTTCATTTTTTTTTCAAGGGTGCTATATGTGTAGAAGGAAAGTCTTTGTTGGGCAGTTTTTTACTGTTTTTATTTTGGGAGTGCTCTGTCTCAGGCACACATGGTGTGTGCCAGATCACTAAACACATGTTTGCTCAGGTTATATGAAATTATGTGGTGCAAAGTATGTGTGCAAATCTTCTTATGTAGCTGCCAGGTTCAAACCCACTGGTTCTAGGGGTTTGGAGACATTTTTTGTCATCTTTCTCAGCTTCAGCACTTTGTGAGTTTTCACACTGAAAAGATTTAATTATGAAAGAATGTCAGTTTGAAACTTGTTCCTCATCAAGTCAGATTTAATGAGTGCCCAGCTACATACCAGGCATTTCCCAGTGTACAGGTGTCATTCTTTTCAGGCCAAGAGTGAGCCTTTTCCTGTGGTTAGTCAACAAATCTTTCCTTTTCTTACCTGCCAGAACGAGGAATGAACAAAGTGCTGACTTGAAGTGGATTAATGAAGAAACTGGGAGGTACAGTCAGGGACAAAAAAAATCCCAACTCCGTTGGAGGGGGATCTGGATGAAGACATAATTAAGTTTTGGTGATTAGTATCTGCATTTGCTGCAGGTAGGAATCCAGTAGGGAATCCGGGGTTAATTGGTTTGATAGGAAAATAAGACCTTCGACTTTTCTTACTTCAAACAGTGTATCTAAGACTTTGTACAGTGATAATGAAAATTACCTCATTTAACACTTTGGCTGGTTTGGACTAAAATCAAGTAATTTTTAAATACTTCAGTGAATAAGTTTAAATACTTCTTTCATGTTGACAGTGAATAAACACTCTGAAAAATCTGACAAGGTTTATTTGGTAATTGGTGGTGTTTTGCATGACCACGTTTGTTCATCTGGCCTCTGATCTTCAGTGTTTAAGCTGATCTTGCTGCTCAGGGAGAACAAATATATCTTTTTTTATTCAGTTGTCATAATTTGTATTGCTTTCAATTCTTTTAAAATATGAAATAAGCAGTAGCACTTTTTATTTTTTGAAGGGTACCTTATTTTACAGTATATAGAGGGCAAATAGGAGTTAATCAGATTACTGAACCGAAGGCATCTGAGACATGTCCAGGTTTGGTTCTGAGCCTGTCTGTGGGAGCAGGGGGGTATGTTGAGGCACTGGAGTTGGGCTGTTCTGAATCACCCTCTACAGGCTGTGTTATGATTTTTAGACTCTGCACAGGTTGTATGGCTGATGTTCCCCACCTGTTACACAAACCTGAATGCCTCGTTTCCCTTGAAGGACATCACTTCCAGGGATTAGAGATGCAGAATTTACCTGTAAAAATGTGTAGCTAATATATCTCTCAGTAGCTCATTTGATGTAAAAATATATGAGGTTTTTGTATAACCCATTTTATATATATTAAACACTTGAAATAGTTGATCTTTTTATTAGCAGATGACACTTGATCCCAAAGCTCTTAACTGGACAGCCTGGGCAAGGACAGGAGGTTTCAGTCATCTCTGTGGTGGAGCAGTGGAGTGCTCAGTGTTGGGGAAGCTTCATCTCAGGCTGCTGGATTCCCTACTGGAGCTTGTCCTTTCATGTTCCTGTGTTTCTGTGGGAATCTGCTTATTCTGCATTCCTGCAGAGATTGCCTGAGGTCACCCAGTGTGCTCCCCTGTTTACAGTTCATGTTCACACTTGTTTGATTTAAAACTATTTCAACATTTAGTTATTCTTGGTATCATTTTTCTTTAAAGGAAAAGACTTTTAAATTAAAACTTCTAGGATTAATAAGCTTTATTGTCTAAAATGAGTATAGAGAGAAATTAGCAACCCACACAGGTATTAATGGATATTAATGGATAATTTGTTCCACCCCTGCCTGCAAAAATCCATGAGTTGTGGAGCTACAAAAACCTTTGCATGATGATCTCAAACTCTGCTTTCATCCAGAAGAAAGCAATAATCTAATATTATAAATGTTAGCTGGGAGCAATTAATATTTCAAGAAAGTTCTATTCTGTGTGATGAGTGAATATCAATAGTTCAAATAATTTTTAAAAATGCTCTACTGGAAGTGTTTATTTTGACATTTGAGGATTGAAAAAGGCTTGTTCATAACAGTGGATAAATTCTCATTTTGGAAATGAGCCACTTTGTATGAAGAAGGTTTGAGAGTCATTATTTTATAAAAATTTGTCAGGCTGATTGTGACAGACATACTAAGCTGAACACAGAATTTATAAATAACTTATTTGAGTAGTTTCTGCTGGTGTCACTGAGTTTCTGTGTAAACTTTCTGTTAAGGAACTTACTCCTGGGATGGTGTTCATCTCAATTCAGAGACACCAGTAAGATCCACACAAGTTTTGGAAGCTTTTTGCATTAGTATTGACTTCAGTTGTTTAACAAATGGCAGTTGAATCTGGGGTAGAGCTCAGACCTCCAAGGTGTTCAGTGGTCTCAGCCAGTGTATATAGTAAATCAGTGAAAAAAATCTGCTCCAAGACCTTATTTGACTTAATTAGGTTTGTGTTGCAAACAGAGTTTCTGCAGCACAGCTGGAGTGCCCAGCCAGCAGGGCAGTGGTGGTGTCTGAGGTGCTCCTGAATTACCCTACCCAGAGATTTGGGTCCTTGCTGTGTTGGGTTTGGTGGCTCTGACCCCTCCATCACACCTGCCCAAAGCCATTTGGGTGCATTGCTCCCTGGAGCACTCTCCCTTCTGGGAGAACTCTTACTCTTGTGGAGCCCTGCCTGAGTTAATAATTGCTCTCAGGACTTGGGAGTGTCTCTCTGGCCCTGTCTGTGGCCCACAGCTCTGCAAACGGCCAGGGAGGTGCTGGGTGTAGCAGGAAAGAAAAGGAGAGGAAAAACCTTAATTTTTGTGAGGTAAGAAAAAGGCAGGAATTGTTTTCAGCGCTCACTTGGGCTCTGGAGAGCTACTTAGTTGTCGTTTTTGTTTCCCCAGTAGCTGCTGTAATTCATTTTATCCTTAAAAATCTATGGGAACAACGTACCTTTGTAACATGTTAATTCCCTGTCCAGCTTGTGGTTCAGCTGAACTGCTGTGCTGTATTTGCTGCTGGGGCTGCAGAATGCCCAGCCCTCTCCACTGGAGCTGTTCCATGGGATGAAAACCACAGCAATTCTACCAAAGCAATACAGAACACACATTTTTGAAGACTTACAAGATGTCATAAAGCTCTGTCTGCAATAAAGAGTGTATTACAGAGATCTGCTGATAATACAGTTAATCAGACTGTTACACATAATTAATTGCCAAATATTACTAGCATAAAATTAAATTAGGGTAATCACTTGGGAATTAACTTTATAGCAACTTTGTGTTGCTATAACTGAAAAATTTACAGGGATAATTTGAGGTGCAATGTACAAATTTATTTCTTGTTTTATGCCCAGTATTTTTAAATTATCTGTGGATATCTAATGGAAGTCATAACATTTATATGCTTTTTTCCTGAGTTTCTTAACTGATAATGCCAAGTTTCAGTATGTTCTCTTGCATCAGTGTTAATGACAACATAGTTATGAAAAATGCCCTTTTGGAAGGAAATGTGTACTAATATAATGACCTACTTTTTTAGATAATTTGTTGTTTGCCATTGTCATCTAAATGAAGATATTTATAGTTATAGTAACTAACACCACATATGTAAAATGCTTTAAATATGCTGAAGCCTCTGAAAAATAGCCTGTCGTGTTTATTTTATATATACTATTTTCAAGGAAAGCTGTTGTGTAGTAAGAATTGAAATGGACTTTTTCATGATTATCATATGTGTAGTAAATGGATTACCATTATTCCTGTTTGCCTAAGCTAAAATAGGAAGAGTAGAAATGGAAGATCAGTCTTGCAGTGAAGGCTTCGTGGTGGTGTTTGAACCACCTCTGTGAATGATCGGGCTTGGTGAATAGTTCTTAAGTAATTAAAACAGGATATAATGTAATTTAATTCTAACAACTTCAACAGTTGGGGTTCTTTTTAAAGAATAACTGCATACTTGCTAACAAAACTTAATGCAATATGTTAGAAGAAACAAAGCAAATTCAAGTATTTCCAAGCCAAAAGCCCAGTGGATTGCAAGGGGAGGTGGGGTGGGAACAGCACTGTTAGTCAGTGGTATTGTTCTGAAACAATGCCACAAACACTCACATTTTTTATTCTCTGTTTTTTTTTCCTCTGAAAGAAAGGCAAATTAGAGAAAGTATCCAAATTCTTAATGGGTTTGGTAGGAAAGGATTGTAGCTATTTAAGCTGCTGCTTCTTTATTAGTAACCACAAGTGCCAGTTGTAACTTGCCATCAGTGGTGCTTTGGAAAGTGCAGGAGTTCTTCTGTTAATCTTGGAAGCCCTTCCTGTATTTGGTTGTCAGCAGCAGTGCCAGGTCATGTCCAGTCTGAGCTTCTGTGTTGTTTGGTCCCGTTTGCAGGACAGGCCCATTAAGGAGCTGCTGTGACCCCCCAGTGGTGCCACCTTTGCCTGGGGGACACTTGGCACATACGTGGCCATGGCCTGGTCCCCCAGGACCCTCCCCACCAGTGCAGCCCCTGAGCTCTGGCAATCAGGTTCTTCATGAGTGCTGCCCAGAGCTTCAGGGTGAGCCTGAGTCATCTCAGCTTTGAAAATAGTCTGGCTCAGGCTCAGGACCATCTCCAGCACCTGGGGAGGCTTCCAGGGTGGGAATTGGATTGTCTTGTTAGAAGTGACTGGATAAATGTCAATTGAGGAGAAGCTTCTGTGGCTGGAGCATTTTTAAAACTTAACGGAGGAGTGAGGATAAACCTTGGAAAGAGATTGTTTTTAGAATTCAGAACAGTTAGAAATACTGTTTTCACTTTTGTTTCATAGCTGTCCAAGGCTGCTCTCAGCAGTGCATTGTTTTCTCTCCCGGCAGTGTAAGAGATGTCATTTGTTCCATGTGGACATAGGCTGGGGTTTGGAGCAGAGGATTAAAGCTCTTTGAGCTCAACTAAAGGAGTCATGTTCAGATCTTAGACTTGTGTTAGAACACCATCTTTTCTCTCTAACCAGTATTGCAGAGAAATGATGTTTGTAGAGACTTCCCTATGTGAGAACATCCTGCTGAGGTGACCAAAGGCTGGTGTTTGGCTGGCGTCAGTCACTGGGGTCAATCTCTGATCCAGCTGGCCAAGGGTGGAGTTTTGGGATGGCTTGGGTTTATTTGCTTATTTTTGGTGGATTTTTTTTTTCCTGCTGCTGTTCTTCTTGAATACCTAAAACCTGCCTGCTAAACCCCACCTGCTGCTCCTCCAGCCCTGTGTGAGCAAATGAGCATGTTCTGTGTGTTGTGTCCCATTTGCAGTACAGCCACAATAATTCAGGCTTTCTGGTTAGATACAGAAATTTTGTCTTCATCCTGTCTGAGACTGAAATGCAGCAGGATGTTGATCTTTCTCTGCATTTGAATCCACAGTTGGCTTCAGCTAAGTCACACAGAGTTAAAACAACCAACAAAAAAACCCAAACAAAAACACAATAAACCCAAACAAACAAACAAAACAAAAAAACAAACCCAAGCCAAAAATACCTTGGCTCATTAAGTTAACAAAGCTCTGGAATTTAGAATTTAGGGAGCTGGTGTTCTTGGAATGCAGAAAAGTCTGCACATGATCCAATTGATCTTGCTTTTGCTGATAAGAAAGTAGTTTTGGTAAGCCTGAGTTAAGATTTACTTTTTACCTGTGGCTGTTTCGGTACAGACAGTAATACCGTATCTTTAAGACTCTCCTTGTTGTATTTGTAATGACTTCTGTCATATAGAAAGGAAAAAAATTATCGTTTTGGAAGGAGCTGCTTGACGGTTTACACTGGTTCTTTTATTTGTTATTGTAGAATGACTTGTGAAGTTTTAAAAATATTTGTCTTGAGTGTCTTGATTCAAGATATACCTCAGAGTTACTGGGAAGAAAGACAACCTAGTAAAGAAGAACACTGAAGTTTAAGAATCTGGAAATGTGTGAAACAACTTTTAAGAAAAAAGGGGATAAAATCCTTGCCTTTTCTTTTGAGGTCTTGTTTTAAAAAAGGCTGTTCATGTGTTGAGAACTTGTGTGGAAGAGCCTCCCACGTGTCTGTGCAGAATATCCTGTAACGCGGTGGGTGGGGGACTAGATCTGACTTGCAGTTTACCATAAAACCTCCTAGAAAATAAACACCGTCTCATTGCAATGTATTTCAGGCTGCTTGTAAGCCAGATTTTCATGGGTGTGAGTAAAGCTAAAATTAGTAGATTTCTATAATGAGTAAGAGTATCATTTGAATTATTAAAGTCCCCTGACTGTGAGTACTGACACAGTTCCACAGCGTTTTCCTGATGGAATTACTGGAAGCTGGATAATTACTTTTGCAAAATATTTTTATGAAGTAGTGCTACTAAATTTTTTTTCCAAAAGAAGGATGAGTTCCATTTTTGTATCTTCAATGTGAAGAACGATATAAGCTGTTTACATCATAATACCTAATACAGAAGTTAGCAGATAAGTACTTTTAAAATCTTATTAAGGTGATCATGCCCCTTTTGGCAGTGGATTGTAATATTTTGCAATATTTGTAGAAGTAAACTTCATCTTAAATTATACACAACATAAGAATAGAGGACTTCTTACAAGTCATAAAATATCTGGTGTCAGTCACTCTTTTTTTGAAATTTATACACTTTACAAATGCCTGAGTTGTGTTTCTATGAATCAGGTGAAAAAGACAATGTAAAATGACATTGATTTGGTTCTGTTGTGTGGTTAGTTGAACGTTTTGATTACTCCCAAAACTGAAAATAAATTTGGCAGTTTTAATGTGCAGATTCTTTTAGATACCAGAATCTGCACATACAGTAGCAGATACTGTTTTATAAAACAGTAAATTGATGCTCTACTAAACACCATCTGATTTTAGATTGTGATAGTATTTTGCTTGCCTTGCCTTTCTAAGTGAACCTGAAGACTTGCAATGCATACAGGGTAGCCTCATGCTGAAGGTACTTGCATTTTTAGTTGTGTCTCTTCTGAGATTTACAGTCTCTTTTTGCTTTTTATTAAAATTCAGAAGTTTACTCCCTGAGTCACTGTCACTGTCTGGGGCTGTGTCAGTTCCCCACTTCCCAGTGGGAAGGTCTTTCCAAATAAATGGGGTTATCTTGTACTTAAATAGTGTGGCAGGAGTTCAGTTCCCTAATGTGTAATTGAAATTTATGTGAAATAGTAATTTATCCCATTTGGAAATGTACAAACTCCCTGTCAATTGCTTTAAATAGCTAAGTGCTATGATATAAATTTGGGAGGCTTCAGAGTAGCATTCCAACATGGAAAATGCATTTCGTGTGGGATATTTCTCTCTCTGTACTTTGCCAGTGCCAGTGGGAGTAGGTGAGGAGTTGGGTTTTGTTTAGGGTTTTATGAATTAGTTACAGGGTTAAGAATGTGAACAGAAGTGCTTGTTGTAAATTAAACATGATGTTGAGACTTCTTTTAATTCCACATTTGTAGTCAATTTAGTGCTGCACAGAGTCCCACATACACTGATAAGTGTTTTGCGTATTATTGTATATAACTGCATTGGTGTTTTAGAATTAATTTCTCTTTAATTCATTGTTGTATAGATTAATGAAAAGTATTTTGAAAATAGAAATCAAAATCATAGTAAACATTATCTTAATGTAGCAAGGAAAATGTCTTGTTCTGGGGATTATTTCATTATTCTGTGCTGCAGCAAAGGCTTGCAGGGTGTGCTGTGCTTTGTTCTGAAGTTACTTGAGGAGGATGTTTTTGGTTTGACTGTATAGTTGGATGTGTCTGCATCATTACTGCAATACTTTAGTCTGTTATTTTGCTTTTTTTGTTTTGTTCTCATTTTTATTACTGAAAATAAATTTCTCTGGGTTTGTGTTGTTGTTAAATAACCTGCAGGCTGTTTTATGGTGTGTGTGTGTATAAGGGAAAGACCTTATAAATGCCATCACTGGGGGTTTGGATGGAGGTCATTAGGTCATTGCTTGTGGCAGACTGATAAACCACGGCCAGAGTGATTTAATTGCTTCATGTGTGTCATGCACAAGACTTAAGGAAAAAAAGCTGGAATAAAGTGTTTAAAACTGAATTTTTTCACTTGAACCCTTTCAAAATGGTTTTCTTCTTGAAGGAGTTAATGAGGGAGAAACTTGGAACCAAATTAAAGTTAGAAGTTGAATTGGATTTCAGGAAAAGAGCTGGAGTGTTGAGTTGTGTTTATTCACAAAGAGAACAAAAGAAATGTCTTTCTCATGGCTCTGTACGAGGCTGTTGCTCGTACAGAAACAAAGTGTCTTGAATGGGAGCGTGGAGCTCCCTCCCAAGTGTGTGCTGACAGTTAAAGGACACTTCATTATTTATTTGAGTTTCTGAAACTCTTCAGCTCAGATCCGTGTGACTGTTTCCTGAACATATTGTGATCTCTGAATGTGACAAGCAGATGCCTCTGATGGTTGAGCAAACCGTCCTTAGGAAAGACTTTTCTCATGGGATGGCAGACCCGGCCTGCTGTCTGAGGTGCTGTGTCCTCTGTCCTGAGTGTCCTCAGCAGAAATAACTGCTGGGAGGCTGTGGCAGAGGCAGAGGGTGGAAACCAAGGCACAAAGCAGTGCTGGGAAAGGAGAGCAGTGAATAAGGACAGAAAGAAGGAATACCCTGCAAGAGTATTTCAAATACCATAGTGCAGATCCGATGATATCGTTCTCCCTGCAGGGCTGTGGGGATTGTGTGTGTGTGTGAGCCCCGTGTGCTGGGGCTGCAGCTGTGCAGCCTCTCCCCCTCCTGCCCAGCGTGGCTGTGTCCGACACTGCTGCACCATCGCTTAAAAATGAAATTGGTATTTATAACCCAGTGCATTCTAATCAGAGAGAGAGAGGGGAATTATGTGGTGAGATAACGTGTGTAAAACACTGAATGTCTTATCTTGGACATGAGCTGCTTTTCCTGTGAATCACATGCTGCAATGAGGGAAATAAAGCTCAAGGGCAAATACTTAGAATACCTGTATCTTTTTTTTAATTCAAGAAGACTGGATAAAAAGAGCAACTGAAAGGTTTTCACAAAGTGAGACAATAATCAGTCTGTGTAACTAAAGTGTAATGTCTGTAAGGGTGCACCAGTCCTCTAAGTACAGCACTGTCATAAAAACATTTAAGCTTTAGGGTCATAGGATGTTTTCACCTTTCAATGCTCTGATGTTTATGCAGATGAATTGAGAAATTAAAGAGCTGGTAAGATATTTACTGCAAAGGGACTTGTGTATGAAACCATGTTTGCAATCATAAACATTCTGTGTGATTTTTATCAGCTTCCCACTTCCTCAAAGTTTTCTGCACTAGTAAATATAACCCATCTACTCCTGGGAAGCAATCTTTGTTTATATTGTCCTGTCTGCTGCAATCTAAAAGCTTTAGTAGCTCCTTCTTGTACCTTTTGACCAATGTAGGAATGGTATTATTTCTCTCGAGGAGTGTTAAAGATTCATTGTGGTCTTACTACCACTTTTTATGTTTCTCTGTATTAGTGTTATTTCTGTAATTTGAATTGAGTCTCTTCTGTATTTTTCAGGTTCAAGCCATTTTTTCCATTTCAAGTATTGCCAATTGATGAGTATGAAGATCGAGACCTTTGTATTCAGGATTTTCTGTTGACAGAAGGTCGACTAAAAGTCACATTAATTGAATGTACCAGGTATGTTTTTGTGCCCTTCTGCTCATTCCTGACTAAGCAGGTCCCTCCATTTCCTCAGTTTCTGGAGGTTATCACTGTGGGCCCATTCTGGTGCACAAAGTGGCAGCTTTGGTGTTGATTGCACTCCTTGTACTTTTTATAAACAAGAATGAACAAATGAAAGTCACAGGTGGTTTCTGAGACACTTCTGCTTTGTGTGGGTGCAAACATTTGCCTTTCTTCTGAATTTTGCCTGGTTACAAACCAATCCCTGCCTCCTGTTACTTGCTTGGTTTTGTTTTGTTGGGTTTTTTTACACCAAATTGAGTCTCTTTCCAGGACAGTATAAATGTCATAATTATCACACTGTGTTATGTAAGAAAAGGGAAATAATGGCTTCACTCAGTCTTACAAGGCATTATGTATCATCTTTGTCTTGAACAAAATAATGGAGAGAAATAAAATCTGTTTCCTTCATTTGTTAAAGAGAAAATTATTCTCTGAAAAGGTGTAGAAAATCAAGGGCTCTTGATTTTTTTTTTTGTCAGACCTCTTGGTTTATGTTAGATCTTATCCAAGTAGTTCTTAGGCTTTGATCTAGTCATGTGCAGTTCTGTTCTTTATGAACTAAACTGCTTTCCAGCAAGACCTTTTTTTAAACCCATTCTTTTCATGCTTTTATTACCGTATCAGATCCTCTTTGCACTTTTTTTCTGGGACATTGTACAGCCATTTGAATCACATTTGCTGTACTAATGAGGTTTGTCAGTGCCACGGGTTTCCAGAAGATGCTGCTCTGCTTCTGAGAGTTGTGTGGTGACAGCAGTGATTATTTTTTTGTAATAAAACTGCTGCTCACCTGTCTCCCTTGCTTTGTGATGTGTTTTCTGTGAATGATCCAAGAATACTGAATGACTCTCTGCATTCCTTGGCTGCTGGGAGAGTTTCCTCTTTGCTATACTGGTGTCTTAGGTTGGCCTTGTCTGTATTTTTACCAACCCTGCTTCCTTGGATACCCTGGTTACTAAGGAAGCCATGGATCAAACCCATGACAACTGGGAACTCTGATCTTTCTTTACTGGACTGAAATGGGAGAATTCATATAGTGCATTCATATTTATCATAAATAACCAAAATAATCTTAAGTTGTGTGCAATTGCTCCTAGTTTGGGGAGTAATCTTTTAAATATTGTGTCTTTCCTCAGTCTGAACCACTGTGTAACCAACATCTAAGTGGTGGTGTGTTTCCTGGCCTTTAGAAGGCAGATTGCTCGGTCTGACATCATCACTTGACCTCTGGGTGTTTCCAGCTGTCACAGATGCTGATCAGACGCTTATCTCCTCGTGGGAGAGGAGGCTTGTCAGGTCTTTTAAGCTTTGGGACTGACTTAATCTGACTGTTCCGTGCAGTTTAGAAGTTCTCAACACACCTTTGAAAATTGTCTCAGCTGACACCTCTCAGCCAGCACATCTGGTTGTTGGTCCCACAGTAATTCCTCTGATCTTCCAGGTGTCCCATCCTTTTTTTGAACTGAACAACTGCTGTCCATAGACTCCCTCTGTGAGTAAATAAATATTCTTGTTTACTTTGCATCACGTATTGGTGAGGTAGAAGCTGATGGACTCACAGAGGATTTTAGTAGTAACAGAAGAAATATACAACAAATATGCAAGTAACAATGATGAACTGTCCCTGTTTCATCAGCACTCTCAGAGCTGCTGTGAAGGTTCCCTGGGCCGATTCTCAGCAGGGCAGCACTGCTTGCTGACATACAGGGCTTCTGCACTTACATCTGCCATAGGGACATGAAAATGTTTCATTTTCATTCCAGAAATAAAGATCACTTTAATTTCTGTGTGTTTTCCAGTTTTGTTCAGTGCCCCAGAAGGTTTTGTATTTTTTCAGTTCAGTAACTATTCTTTGACTTCTGCACAGAATTTGGAGTAGAATTTTTACTGTGATCCATCTGGTAATAGTTTTGCTGCTTCTCCTGCTTAAGTATGGAAAACAGTGGAGAAACTATTGTGATAAAACATTTAACAAACTTATTATATGCTATAAATGGCTTGTTTATTTAAATTATATTCTTTGCATGATCAAATACCTGCATCTTTTGCATTTACTTCTTTTCTAATTGCAGGCTTCACCATAGTAATTGTCTTGCTGTCATGTTGTTGAAAAAAAAAGTTAAATTTTGCATGTGTTTAATTTAAGTAAAGGATGGGAACTTTGGTGTAAATAATAAGGAATATGTTTTGCAAATCTTTATCTGACCTGTACAAAAAAGCTTAAACTTTCACCAAGTGCAGTCCCCTCACAGAACTTAATTGTTGCAAAAATCCTGTTATCTGTCATTATCTTAAAATTTTAAGGAAAAGGAAACAACAAAGCAACATTCTGTTAAATTTTGTTATATTATTTTTTAAAAAAAAAAAAAGAGGCAGTGAAGAAAATCATAAAGCCTATAAACTGTATTATTATATTAGGCAAAAATACTCTTCCGATGCTGTGCCACAAAGTGGGCTTTCTAAATAAGCATTTATTCCAATAGATGATTTTTGTGGACAAGGAAATTTTCCTAAGATAGCTATTTGATAAGGTATCACAACTGTTTTGATAGTCGCAGAATCACTCTCTTCTGTCTTGTGCTTGCTTGCTGTAGGGAACCATCCCACTTATTATTGGGGAAGGAATAGAAATTGTTTTTCTGTGTGCATATTTAAATTATTCAGGTGGGAATTTAATCACAGTTCTTTATTGATTTAATTATAGTTGGGATTATAAACTTTGTTTCAGGATGTCTTTCATGCATCCTTTCATACTGATTTACAGACTTTCAATCTGTAGGATATAAATACCTCTAATATATAGTTGGTTTGGGTGTGTTGAGAAACAAGCATAATGTCAGTCTTTTATCTGCAGCTGCCTGACACAGTGCAGTGTCTCTGTTTGCATCTTAATGGAGATCTTATTCAAACAAAGATATTTTTGTATTGTAGCAGCAGTTCAAATTTCCCCTTTGTTTTTCTGAAATTGAAAATTGAACTCCAGACACCAACATGAAGAGCTCTTTAAAATTTAAATGTGTGGTTTGTCTCTCTGGTGATGTGTTTCTTCAAGTTGAGTGCTGGTAACCTGCTGTAAGGTGAAATCTCAATATGGCTCATAGTTTTTCTTGTGACTTTTGTTACAGTTCGGGCTGAAAATTGTTTTATTCCTGAGCTATTTCATGTCCTTGTTCTTCTCTCCAGTACAGGACAGCTAAATAGCTACTGTGCTGATACTTTCAAGGGATAATAAGTACCCCTGGAAAATTCCCTGAGTGTGTCTGAGTGACCAGGAGATGAAAAGTGTGCAACCAGTGATCAGCTGAAAAGCTTTAATGAATTGTCTGGTATCAGTGAGCAACTGCTGAAAGCAGAGGAGAAAAGTCATGAGGGTTGCAAGGAGTGGTTTAGAAAGAAGTAAACAAGGGATGAGTTTGTCAGTTGAAGTAACCTGGAATGAACTTAGTTTTGTCCAGAGTAGCTAACTGGTTGGTTCTGAGGCTGGATTTCTGCTCACAGGAATCGTATCAATAGTGCTGAAGGCCAGGCTGCAAATGCAGTTGGAATCTGCTGTTTGCAGAGTGACAGCAGAGTGTGAACTGCCCTGTGCAGGTGGGTTACAGACATGGCCACCAACTCTGAACAGCAACTGGTGCTCTGTCAGTCAGGTGTGCTGGGCACCAACCCAGAGATCTTCCCCTCTCACCTGCCCCAGGCACTCATGTACACAGCTGAGAACTAGTTAAATAAATTCTTCATAAAGAGACGTAGAAAAGAAGGATTTATTTCCCTCTCCCTGCTGCAGTGCAAGTTTGAGAGGTGTCATAGCAAGAGATGACACTCAGCAATAGGACAAGGGGGCACGGGCTCAAGCTCTGCCAGGGGAAATTTAAGTTGGAGAGCAGAAAGAAATTCTTTGCAGAGAGAGTGCTCAGGCATTGGAATGGGCTGCCCAG
>JAWWEV010000169.1:29600113-29641549 GCA_035583235.1 Hafferia zeledoni | reverse complement strand
GTCACCTGACAATTTTCAGGCCTAGTCCAAACTTTAAAACCCAAATTTAGGCCCCACCTGGCTGAAACCATGACATTGAGTCATGAAAGTGGCCTTTTAGATGGTTGTGTTGGGTGAATTCACCTTTGAGACCTCTCTGTATAACTGTTGTAGGTCAACAGTTACACAAAACTCAAGTTTACTCAGGGATTAGTTGTGTTCTTTTAATGCTTTTTACAGATCTAATAATCAGCATTCTTTTTTGCTGTGTTTTCACTCATGTAATAGCCAACCTGTAGTACAGTCTGTGAGTTACCTTTCAGTTTTCTATTTTATGTATCCTCCTGATTGTACCCAGTTTGAATGGCAGTTTTAAGCTTTTCTTGCGATACTTTTCAACTTACAGGTTCATATTTAAATATGTATAACTATTAAGTAGACACTAAATGATATATTTTCTTTAAAAATGCTTTTAAAAGTGAAGACTTTCAGTGTATTCCTAGATGTGCCACACTGGGTGCTGGTCATTTTTTTTTTTTTTTCCTATTCTTGTCATCTGTTCTGCTCAACATCCAGATACTGAATGCAGGAAGGAGTTTTAAGTGGGTTTTACAGCAGCTGTTTCTCATTTGCAAAGAAATTGATTTACAGTGATAGTTAATCTTGCTAAATAAATAGATGGCTGATGCATGAGGGCCTAACTTTGTTTGTGTAAACAGTATGGCCTATTGTAAGAGAGATAACAGGGTTCTATTGATCCGAGTACACAAAGGGGTGTCTGGGTAATTCAGTATTTCTGGAATGACTGTCTAAACTATTCTGTTACATCCTATTGCAACATTGAATGGCCAGATGAGCGAGTTGGAGGCCACTGCACATGGCTGGAGTGGAAGGGCAAGGACTTGCTTAAACACAGATATCCATGGCTGCCTTTAATAGTAAGCTGGTTTTATTCTCATTGGTTTGTAGTTTGTTTTCCTATTCAGCCTTCTAGTTTACTTTTTAAATATATTTTCTCAGATAACCTTTATAGTTAACCTCTTCATAGCATACTAAGTTTTTTCTTTTCAGATTGAGAGATTGGGATCTATTCTTACTAAGGAGGTAGTAACTGGATTGGACCTAATTTATCCATCTCTATGGATTTTAGTCATTGTAATGTTTTGTACAAAATCAGGATGTGAACGAGCTGGGCATGTTAAGAACTGTTTTACTTCCATTGGTGAATGGTTATGTCTCCCAAAATAATGAAGAACAAGGGAGCCATCAATTTATTTTTATCAGCATTTTGCCCCAATTTTGTTGTTGGTTTGTTTGGTTTTTTTTTAACCGAAGGTGGCAGATTGAGTTTGGAGACTTGACAGAGTCACTTATCTCCTGCTGAGACACTAAAAATTATGGTCAACTATTTGTGTTTCATCAGTTACCCTTCTGTTTCAATGAGTTTTTATAAGCAACTCTTCTTGAAAGTTCTGTGTGTGTGTATATATGTATATATATATACACATACCCTATATAAACATTCCCATTAGTAGAAGAAATACCAGCTGCTTAGTTCTGACTCTTATTTTTGGGTTTACTTCAGCAATTACATTACCTTAAACAAAGGCTTTGAATACCAGGAAGAAATTTGAAATGGAGATTTTTTTAAAAAAAAAATCCTAAATTAGTAATATGTAACTATAAAATAATTATTATATTAAACATTTAATGAATTAACCTACTAGTCTTTAATGTAGATATTTGATTCCCTTCAATGGGATGGAAATAAATGGTTGATGTGTAGTGGTTTTAAATTTTATGGTTCAAGTGTCGAAATAGAGGCAGAAAAATTACTGAATGACTGCAAAGAAAGCCTTTAATTTTGTGGGAGGAATTCCTTATTCTGAGTGCATTCTTAGATATTGTACCTATTTTTATGAAGTCATATGAGTTAAGTACCTCAGATTCTTGAACTCAAGGTAATGCAGTGTTGTTACATGTGTCATGCCTTGCCTTCCTAGAATGTAATTATTTAACTGAACATTATCTCAAAATGGCTGTTCATTTTTTTCTTTCTCCCTCTTCAATCACAAGCTAAATCAGAAATTAGATGCTTATCTCAGTGTTAAAAGTCTCTTCTAGGTCTAGTAGAGTGGAGCTCAACACCTGGAGGCCACACAGAGTGAATGAGGGCAGTGTTTGGTACGTTTTTATGTTGTCGTCGTAATTTTCACTGGTTACAATCCTGTGTCTGTTCTATGGCTGCAGAACAGCAGGAGTGAAATCTTGCCTTGTAGTTAAAAGTGGATATTAAAATAATTATTAGTGCAGGATAAGTGATTCTGCTTCATTTTTCTTAATGGTGACCAAGCATTTGAAAAATACTCTCCATAATTTAAAAGAATATATAAGAAAAATGTTGTAAGGCAGGTGTGGTGTGTGTTCTCCCAGAGCTCTGTAATGGTGGCAGAGAGAAATGAGAGTAATATGAGTGGGCAGCACAGCAATTGCCCTGGAAAAGCCTTGAGGATCAAACTGGAATTGCTGTTTCCCATCATACAAATGAAATGACTAAAAGGTCGCTCTGGTGTATTAAGGTGAGATACAGCAGAGTGATGTTCTGCAAAGGCCACCTGCACATCGGAAGTAATCAGTGATAAATCACCATTAGAAAATGGAGCATTTCCCTTAGTGCAGCCTCCATCAAAGTTTGGGTAGGATAAGTAGGATCTTTGGACTATGAATGTCTTCACAGATGTTTTAACCAGAAAATCAAGTCTATACTTCTGTCATCTCTGTCCACTTTAAGATGCTTAGTTTGGAACAAAGATCACGTCTGTGCACCCTCAGATCCATTTGCTGTTAATTGAAGTTACAGATTTTCCCTGGCTGAAGGAAAGAAAAAACCCTAAGGCCTTAGGAATCTGAGGCAGATATGCAGAAATATTTTTTGTGTTTTATTTATTGGTCTTTTTAATTAGAAAAGCAGCCATAAAGTGTTTCATGTGTAAAATATATAGAAATATGCACTTTGTATAAGTTGTACATATATATAGATACATGCACTTCATATATATATATACAAAAAGTGAAAAACATCAGTTGTTGTACTTTAGTTAAATGTAAATGGGAGTTTGATAGATAACAAGTTGACCATGCATTAAAAAATGTGTAGATACTTGTAAATACAGTAAATGACCATTGGGGAGTTGCACTTGACTTAACTGAAGTTCATCAGTGCTTCCAACTCCAAATATGAGAGTCAGAAAGTAACAAAGTTGATGGTAGGGAGAGCAATCCCAGAAATCTGTGGCTAGGCTCCTCAATAGTTAAATCACACATCTGTTGGCTGTATAGCAGCTTGTAAACCAAAACCAATCACTTTACATAACAATGTGACCTACCCGTGAAGTGAGCTGTAGGATCCAGTGTCCCTAACTTCCTAATGCAAGCAAACATGTGGTTCATCTCCACTGTAATCTCTCCCCCTTTCAAACTAATGATTTCCACACTGGTCTCAAATCAGATGCGATAAATAGGGACAAAACTACACAGAGTGTATGATTTTGTGGAACTAGTGAAGTGTATAACTAGTGACTTGCCTAAGTTACAAATTGCTGTTCAGTCACTTGGTATTTCTGTGAAATGTGGAGTCAAAATCTGCTTGAGCTGTATAGCCTGTTCTTGGGGAAGATGAAAAACAGCAGCGTAGCAAAGGTGTTGTTAAATGTACAACAGGCATTTACTCAATTTTGGGGTCCAAGACCTATATATAGACTGCAGATCGAGTTATCCTCTCTATGTACATGTGTGTGTAAGTGAAAGAGAGTTTGGAAAATGAATGTGCATTTCCCAAACAGTGTGGACAGTGGGGTGCTTAGGCAGCCCCTGTTAGTGAGCAGTACAGCCTGGGGGCTGAGGACAGGAATTCCACTGTCTGTCCTCCTGGAATGCTCACAGGTTGGCATTAGGAGCACATTGTCATGTGTAGCTGCCTCTGCAGGGAATGCTCTTCATGTGTTCCAGGAGCACTTCCTAATGCAAGTCAAAGCAGTAGGTGAGGACCATGGGAAGCTCTGCCTTGAGAGCACATGCCTGATCTGAACTAAAAAGCAAATGTAGGCAAATACTCTGAGCAACTGTTACATTGCAAATTCCCCTCTTCAGTGTTGACTGGCTTGCTGCTCCTACCTCTCTTGTTTCTCAAATGAGCTAAAAGATTATAGAATTTATTCAGTCACTGTCTTGCCCGTGGCACAGAGGTCTATCTGCGGACATCATTAAGTATTTTTTTTCTGTTCATGGGGCATAGAAAAGAAGTAACTGACATGCTGTTGAAACCTGGTTTAAGCTTTACTTCCTCTGGAGTGTCAGGGAAGTGGATCATGTGCCCGTGGGTTTAGATTGTGCAGTGAGGCTGATGCACAGTAGGAAGGAAGAGCAAACAGTGACTTAGCTTGGTGCAGGAGGGCAGGGGTGAATAGCTGCAGGAGTTCAGCTGCATCAACAGAGAGCAGAGGATGTATGACAAGAATAATACTACCAACAAAGTCCTAGGAGTTGTAAGGTCGTGGGAGTAGAGTAGCTGTAAATATTTGGCTAGTGTGGAATCTTTAAAGTGCCTGATTAATGTACGTTTTCTGTGGGTTATAGAAACTCCCAAGAAACATGTGGTTGTGCTATCAGAAACATTGAACAGCTGGCTTCAGCAGAAAAAAAGGCTTCATTTTGAGCATTTCTTTATAAATACATGTAATCCAAAATAAAATTTAAATTGAATCTGGACAAGGTATTTGGTTACTAGGCTAGAGTCAGAGTCATTTAGAATGGAAGGGGCCTCTGGAAGTAATCTGGTCCCAGCTCTACCCAGATCAGGGCTGAGATGGCTCAGACTCCTCCTGAGCACAGCCAGGCAGTGCTCCTTGTTAAAAAGCCTTCTTTCTTCAACTTTATTTTTGCTTTCACTACATAGTACCTGACAGACTATACTGTTACACGGGGAGGGAGGACAGCAGAGCTATCTGAACTACTTTGACTAGTTAAATAAAATTCACAAAAAGACTGATTTAGTCTTGAGACTACTCTAGAACTATTTCACTAGAAGTGGCTTCAGATGGAGTAAGATTTCCTTGTGTTGCAGGCAGTGCGGGTTGGAGGCAGTTTTAGCCTAAAAACTGTAATGAAGTTGCATCAAGACTGCACTTGAGGTTACAGACCTGCTGGAGAGAGAAAGTAGAAAATGTGTCATCTGTAGTATTTTTGTTTCATTTATTAAACGCCTTCATTTTGGCTATAATGGGTATTTAGCCAAGACATGGAAACATTTAGGGTGGATTTTTATTCCTTGCAAACAGTATTTGAGCAAAGAATTCATTTTTGTTTTAAACAAAATCTTTGCCAAGCATGATAAGTGTTTCTATTTCCACTACAGTTCTTGATGCTTTAGCCATTGGAAGAGTATCTGAAATAACATTATTCTAAAAATATGTTCTTAATAACTAGGAACAAACTTTTGGCTGCTGTTGTAAGCAAAGGCATTCAGATTCTTGCCAGCTGATGTGTAGAAGAGCATTAGGAACCACAGTCTTGGTCACACATATGATTGAGGTAACTAAGAATTGTAATTAATTCCTGGGCTTTACAAAGAGCTGTTAAGAAGAAGAAATTTTACAAAAGGTCATTAAAGCAACATTCCTGTATATCTAGTAATTGGAATGAAAATAAATGAGATTTACTAGAAAGTCAACAACCTGATTCTACCTAAGATGACAAAATTTAATTTTACAGAGATGAGTTTTATATCTGAACTTGTTTTGACAGCTGGAAGTAGTAACCTATAAGGGCAGTGGAAATGTGTCCTGGACTGAATACACCCATTTCTGCACGTTCAAAAAACAATTTAGTGGAGCAAAGAAATCTTTTTTTTTTTTTTTATTTTGCCAAACCCTCAATGCACTGTATAATTCTTCAAATGCTGAAATACATATACAAATATATATTTTATAGCTACAATAGGAAAGACTCAAGGAATGCTGCTGTGAGTGCAGGAAAAACTGTGTAGGCAAAGATGCTGTGGGTCCTGATTGTACCCTGGGCCTCCTTTTCAGCAAAGCAGTAGCAGAGCAGGAGAGGTGCAAGTGAATTTCCTTCTCTTACTGCTCTACTGTGTGTATCAGGCAATAAATCTTTGATATTGAAACTTGGAAGTCTTTCTTCTTTTCTTATTTTTGCTTTTTATTGGGGAATAACTTTGCCTACCAGCTTCTGAAAGGAATTGTTGTTTGTCCTTTTGAAAGCTAGATTTTTTTTTTTTCTTGTTATGTGCTTTCCTGCTGGCTGGCATCTAACAATCCTATAAATTACTAGGTAAGCTTCAAGTGTTGTGTATTGACAAATGCAAAGTACAGGAGCATGAATTTCTATTGTCAGTAGAATAGATTGATTTTTTTTTTTTTTTTAAAGTGGTGGAATGTGTTTTGAGGCACCAGCATAAACCCAAAATAGGAGAGCAATGTTTAAGTTCCCATTACTGAAGAGGAAAGATTTCACAAGTGGATCATGAACTTGAAGTATATAGTAATCTTTTTATCTATCCACAGGTGTCATACATTTCTGTGTGCCATTTATTAAGGAAAGAATAGCAGTTGAGGAGGCTGAATGAGCAGGTAGTAACTCTCAGCTGGCCAGAAACATGTTAAAGCAATGCCTTCTATAAGAGTATGGCTGATATGCAAAATTTGCATCAGTGCACTCTACATGCAGAGAAGCTTTTTTGAGCATCTGCCATTTCACCCCTTCCCCAATGTACCTTCAGTTCCATTTTTTGAGCATTGCTGTCATTTATCTTGTATGTTGTATAATGTGACTGTTTCTAGGGGTCTTATCTAGTGTAAGGACTAATTTTTAATTGGTTATTGTTCATATTAAATTTTTTTGTTACTTAACAATTTCAGGAAAAAGTATTTAGCCACGCACGCTGCATTGAGGTAATGATGTCAACTGAGTGAGATAACTGAAATCTGGAGGCATTAAGTTTGATCCCCATTTCAAGGTGCCTCATTACTCATTCAAAAGGTCTCATCTTTGTATTAATTTAGATACATCTTCCTTTTATATCCCTATGAGTTTCTGTGTAGTATATACCTGTATAATACTATATAGTATAATACTGGGGGGGGGGGTTTGAAGAATTAATAATTTTTTTACAGTTATTTGTAAGATCTGTGAGTTTGAACTCCTATTGAAAAAAATGTGTTTACCTGGGCAGAGACTTAAACCCAGAAGGTGGTTCAGGCTGGCTCTGGTCCTGGCTGGCCTGTTAGCCCCGTGTCCTCCTTAGAGCTTTGCTATTGATATTCCCCCAACAGAGAAATTTAACAAGCCCAGCTAAACAGCTTTGGTTTTTCACGGGGGGGAATTGGCTCTCAGTAACTTTTCCCCAGCAGGGCAGTCTGGCTGCCACAGGAATTGTGAGGGAGCTGCAGTGGGACCACTCTGTCCTCTCTGCTCACCTTCGGCAGAGATGGATCTTGGCATTGTCCCCATCGGAGCCGTGTTTATCCCTGTGGCAACAGCTCTGTCAGCTGCTGTGGAGATGGGCCTTTACAAAACCCAGCATGGTCCTCATGGAAGCACACACATTTACTCACTGTGTAATAAACTCATAGCTCTTTCAGTAATTCTAAGCAACATATGAGTTGATTTTATCATTACATTCAAATTATGATCCTTGCTTTGCATGCAAAGTACTGTTTCGACTCAGAAATGTGTCCTTATATGAAAAGGGAAAAAATCTGAAAACATCTAAATTACAATTCATTTTGGTGTTTGTATGATTTAAGAGTGTGGAATTACCTGAGGATTAATTGTCTCATGATGCACTTGGTCAAGTGGTATGAAAGTTTGTAAGTCAGAGGCTGTTTTTGTGGACTACAGGAGTTCGTCAAGAAGGGCAAACTGTGCATGATGAACACACATGTTTCTTCATTATGATTTTCTTCTGCCATTGCAGGCTAACAGTCTGCTAAGTGAAAAAATAAAGCACTGATAGTTTCATTTTTTTAGCTCCTGGATTGTCTTTTTTTTTCTTTTTCATGAAAAAAAGAGACTATTCTTTTCTTAATACATTGTAATACATACATGGCGGTGTCTCTACCTGAGTGTGACATTGTACACCAGTAAGTAATTGAAATCCAAGTTTAATCTATGGGTTTCTTGCTGGTTGACGTAAAATAGATTTTAATAATCAGAGTCATGGAAATTGGGAGTCTTTTGCCATCATACTGCACCCATGGACTTGCAAACCACAGTTTTCCAATTACTATCTGATTTTTTTGTTTTTCCTGTCTGCAACCTCCTCTACATATGCCGTGATTTTACTCCTTTTTTTTCCTAGTCTGACTGAGATAATTTCTCAGGTACTTTTTTGCTTTAGGCTTTTCAGCGTGTTGCAGATGTTATAAAAGGAACCAGTTGTGATCTATGGTGAGAGGTAAGTGTATAACAAATTTGGAGTAAGCTGATGGTTAAATTTGTAATTTTGTATCCTGAAGTGTTGCTATTAGAAATTTTCTGGATTTTACTTTTTGTTTTACTGTAAGGTATTTCATCCTGCATCCCATTGCACATTTGCTTTTTCTGTAGAGGTCTAATCTCTTAAACCTGGAGGTTTTCAAACAATGTATTTTAAAAAGTATCAATTTAAAAGAGGAACCTCAGACTTTTGAATACTTAGTACTGAATATGCCATTTATGAACTGTGCCTTTTTTGGACTTTCACCAGTGCCCTTATGGCCGAGAAAGTGCAGCACCATGGTCTGAACCAGCTATTCAAATTATTTCACATGTTTTCATCAACTTTTTGGATGCAATTTTGTTGGGTTTTTATTTTTTTTAAAGGTCGTTGAAATTATAAAGAAAACTTAATTATTCATACTCACCTTGTTCGATATGACTTTTTTGAATTCTGTTTATTATTCAGGCATTTTATGGCATTGACTAATTCTTTGTTCTATTTTAAATAAGTGAGATGTGAGTTCTTTGGGGGCGGTAATTGGTCACAGACCCAGACAAGCTGAGTTTCTGCTGGTGGAGGAGAGAAGGGGAAAAGGGAAATAAAGATGTTGCATTATAAAATCTGCTGAGTATTTTTCATATATATTTCACCAACTATCAATAAGATCTGTTGCTAATTTAAAAATAATGGAGCATAAAACCAGAGTGTATGAAGTTATAGTGAGTGCTGAAGGAAAAGAAGTTTTTAAGCCTGACATAATTTCCTATTCATTCTTTGACTTACCTTGCAATTGGGAGATGAGGAAATAGTATATATTACTTCCCTGAGCCAGCAGATACGTCAAATAAAGTCAAAAGGAACGAACTTTTACTTCCATTATAGGTAATGTGCTGCTCCTCTTGTAATTTTGGTTTTTAGTTTTGTTGTGGTGTGGTTTTTTGTTGTTGTTTTTACTCATCTAATAAGTTGTTTCTGGAAGAATATTTTTCTTTTAGCTCTTTTGCATGCTTTACTGTTAGTGGTATATGGTTTATGGAGAACTCAGAGTAAAACAAATTCTGTTTTCTCATCGTCTAGATATCTAACTGTAGAGAAAGAAAATCCTACTTTTATCAGGCAGTTACAAGCCCATTCATTACGTGGAGAGAAAACTGCAACATGAAGATCCCTTCTATGAAAAATTCAGATGTTTGGGTTTTCATGAAGCATTTACAGGAGCTGGGTTGCAAAGTTGCGTAGATTATGTTGATTCCAACTTACAGCTGACATTCAGTTTTTAAATCGTTCTTCAGATATATTGGGAATTGATCTTTAAGTGTGTTTGGGGGGGAAATCTGGAGTATTTTTCAATTGCAAAGGAGATACAACTGCATATTAATTTTTTTGGCAAAGTGAATTGTCAGAATTTTACTTAGTTGATGTGAAGGTATTTTTCATTTTAATAGTTGTGGCAATTTCTGTAAGTGCTGAGCAGTAACAGTGTGAGAATCTGGTTTCTAGGTGTGCTGTTGTCTTGGTGCTGCTAATTAGACGTGACATTGAGCTGCTGTTTCACTGCCTGCCAGCGACTTGTGCCCTATAACCATAAATAAATTGATTTGATGTGATGTGTTCAACAAAATAACCAGAAATAGATGTATGGTCGTGGAAATCTTTGCTGGTTATATAGTTGTGTGTTTATATTGCAGTGTTTTGTCCAGAATTTAATTGAAAACAACTCAGTGTGGTTTGGCTGCTTTTCTAGGTACAGAATGATTATTATATACAAAACTTTGGCCTTGTTGCAGCAATTATTTGGAATAAGCCGAATATAAATCGTCATTTCTTCTGGCCTTGTTAATTTAGAATTTCAGAAGAAAAGTAGTGGCCTGGTGTTACTGGGCAAAGGGTGGGGTGGGGATTGGGTGGAACAGGAACTTCATTTTGATACAGATGGATCTTTTATTTAATCTTTGAAGAGCTGTTATGATCACGAATCATTTTACTCCATCTGCTTTAGTTCCTTTGGATTTAGGTAGTTCAGTGGGAATGTGAAACTGAGTACTCATTGGGTCACACAGGATATTATTCAGGCTTGTGCTTTTCTTTAATAGCCATCTACCCATTAATATTGATGATAAATGTCCCAGTTGCCAAGAAGACAGTGTGTTTATGCAGTGCAGAAATAACAAACTGTTCACTTAAGTTCTGTGATGTTTTAAATTGTGTAATTCTGTTGGTTCTGGATACATCAGAGATCCCTGTTGCTTTGACCCTGAGATTAACTCAGTTGGTTAAAAGTTGGTTGTAATAATGCCAAGGTCATGGGTTCAATCCCCTGTGTGGGTCATTGACTTAAGAGTTGGACTCGATGATCCTTGTGGGTCCCTTCCAACTCAGCATCGTCTGTGTGTGGGATGAGTTTACTTTGTATTACCTGCACTGGTAACGGTTTCTTTATGAGAGTGTAGGTTTTTTATGTAGTTTTTGCACAGTCTTGTGTGAGTGAGTGTTCAATAAGTCAAAATACACTGCATGATATCCTCAGTTTTGGTAGGAAGTGTGACCTGATGATCCTGTTAGAGCAGCGTGAGGGGCTGCAGGGCTGGGGGAGCGGGAAGAGCAGTCTGTGCCTGATGCCTTGGCCTTCCCTGGAATTGCAGCTGCTCCCTGGCCCTGGCCCTGCCCCTGCCTCTGCCAGCACCAAGCAGAGCTGCAGCAGCGATTCTGCTCCTTCCCAAATCCAGGGGTTTGTTGAAGGTTTCCAGGCAAGGAGTATTTGGGAAGCTCCTGCTCATGTTGGAAGATGCACTGTACTTCAGATGTAGCTCTGCAATTAGCATTGCTGTGTTTCTGCAGGAAACATTTCTGCTACAGGATAAAATCAATCTATAAATTATGCACTTATTCTTTCCACCAGCATTTTTCCAGCAAAAATGTAACTCCAAAGCCCTTGAAAATGTGACCTATTAGCAAGATCTAAGAGTTGCTTCTTTCTAATGCATATAAATTATATTGTGTATCTTATTTCCATGTAGACCAGCATCTGTGATGCATATTGCTGTAACTGCAGCAGATAATAACTTTTCATATTTTTAGTTTTGATGGCAATATCCATGTCAGTATTCAGGTGGTTAATGCTGCTGGGTCTGATAGTCAAAATTGCCAAGCAGTTTCTCTATGTGGAGAAAACTCTTTACTGTGTGTATTCTTTCTGTTACAAAGGACTTTTACCTGATAAACTTATATTTTGAGTGTATTGCATGAAGATTAACAGTAGCTTTTTTATCACTATTGAATAGATACTTCCAAGATACATACAAGAATTACTGTTTTAGAGAGTTTAATGTATACACATGAATGTTTTTCTTTTTTTTTTGCTTCCATCTTAGAGAGGAACTAAACCTTGCATTGACCTCACTCTCATGAGCACAAACTTGTAGGTTTTCATGAATTTCCTTTACCTGTAATGTGCAGTGATTCATAACAAATTTATACAGGAAAAACTATATACTGGGTAAATTTTTTATTTGATGTCACACATGGTATTACTCATGAACTTAATATCAGTAACCTTATTTGCTATTAGACTACCTGATTTTTGCACAAACTATTTATATGATGACTGAGTCATGCTTAAGCAATATTGGAGGAAGCCTTTTTCCTATCAAAGACATAAGTGGGGATATAAAATTAGGGGGGAAAAAAATCAATCTTTCCTATTTTTTCAAGACTAAAGGAAGTCATCACAGTTGGGTTTAATAATGACTAAGAGGATGTCAGTGAGTAAGAGCACTTAAGGAGCTACATTGGTGTTTGTACTTAATTGCTCCAGGAAGACGAGCTCCACATAAAACTGAAGGCCTGCATTTTACCTGCATTTGACACTTCAAAGTTAAATGCAGGTTTTCTGCTGCCTTGTTTGTCTTTAACTCCTCCATTCAACTCCTATAATTACTCCAAGAATGCCTCAGCAATTCATGATGATTGCCAAACAGTTTGCTTCTTGCATTTCGCTTAACCTGCTCTATGTTTTCAGTTGTAGCTTGGTCAAAGAGTACCTGCAACGTGTCAGAAGTACTGGGGAAATAAGATATTGCTCCTTATTGTGTTTGGTAACGAGCCTGTTCTGGATTTTGCTGATGTGAAACATTTTCAATGTGAAACGTTTTCAGTGCTCGTCAGGCAGACATGCAGATGTTTAATTTCCCTACAATGAATTGTCACATTTATTTTCAGACAAATAGCTCATGATGGTGAAGTTAGACATGTGCGTAACATTTGCAGTGTTGTGGCCTTAATGAATTACTACTTTTAATAGGATGTTGGTCCTTCAGAATGAAATTACCATCATATTTTTTAATTTGTATTTTTGGTTTTTACAAGATATTATGTAGGATAGAAAATACCAAGGCACTAGCTTGCTTTATAAGATGACTAATATGAAAATATCAAGATATTTATCCATAAATATACTTATTTCTAAAATTAAAACAAACCAAACATGAAAAATCCAATATTTGTCTGAGATAGCTGTGTCTCCCCGTGCACAGACCACAATTCACGTAGCTGGAAAGATTCACAGCAAAAGGTCCAAAGTCCCACTCCCATTTTTTCATTGTCTTATTGTTATTAAAAATCTGTTTTTCCTAATGTTCCACAAAAAGCTGGTGACTATTCCAGAGCTCTGTAGGAAAGCAGAGATGGAGAGTCCATCAAGCCGATGTGTCTTTCTGTGACACATTTGCTGTACAGACTTTTTCATTAATAATGCTGTTTGATTTTTAAATATTGTGTTCCAGGCTTATTTTTGCAATTAATTTTTAATTATTTTAAATTAAATTTTTAATTTTAATTAATTGGTGTGGCTGAAATATGAGATACCCATTAGTGGGGAATTCTGTCTCTTAAAAACTGCTGCCAGTATAGCTTGGAGAAAATCCTGTTATGCTTAAAGATACTTTAAATGGACGAGGTTAAAAGCAGTGGAGAATGGTAAAAATCTTAGACACTCTCAAAGCAGCTGGAGGCAGGTCCACACTGCAGCTCTGCACCTTAATACTAATATAGCTGAAATAATTGAGCAGTACAAACTTGTCCGTGTGAAGATTTAGTTTCAACATCAGAGTGGGCTGATTCATCTTTTGGTGACTAATTTGACATCAGGACACAGACCAGCAGGTTTAAAGTCAGTATATACATGTCGATGTTTTAGTCAGCAGAGAGGATAAGAACCAATAACTTGCTGGCCATTTCCAGATGCCAGTAAATGTAACAAATACTTTGAATGTAAAGGTGTTCCATGTGTGTGTTGGGGGGGTTGTTGGTTGCTTTGGCGTTTTATTGCTCTTAGTGAAGGGGAGAAGAAAAGGAAAGTGATTTGTAGGTCATGTGCATCATCTGCTGAATGGGAGAACAGTAACCACAACTTAAAAAAAATCTTCTGGAGCTGAGGTCTTTTTTACAACTTAAAAAAGGTCTTTAAAATGTCCAGTGCTGTTAATTAGGACTCTAGTGTTTCTTTCTTAACTTAAAATGTTAAGGAACTTAAACTGTTCCTTCCAAAATTACTGTGACTCCTCTGCTGTCAGTGCTCAGAGCTCCCTGTAAGAAGGCCGTGGCAGTCACACAAAGCTTGCAGGGCTGCTTGTGGTGGTGGATGAACACCTGTGTCAATCCACAGTGCTAGAAATGTTATAAAATTCCTTCCATGGAAACAGGAAGAGCCCACAAAGTAATGATTTTAGTATCCATGCAGTGACACTCACAAAGGTGTAGCCATTGCTATAAATCTGTACAGTATGAGTGGTTGGAGTGTTATTAGTATCTGATCTGATTAATAATTGGTGTTTCAGTGGGTTATGTATACTCCAGTCCGAAAACATTTTCAGCTGGTAGGATACAGAATGCAAATATATGTTAAAAAAATGTGGAAATTGCAAAACAGACAATATTGAATGAAAAGAAACAAGCTGAAGAAAATCAGAATAGCTGTGTGAGTACAGGAACGTCCCTCCAGAGTCACAGGTTTTCAGTGCAGAGTTACAGCTGCAGTGGAGGAAAACAGAACACAATTAATTAAAACTGTCTAAAATTTGGAGGATCACCCTGGTCTCAACCCCCTGCAAACACTACGGTGAACATGGGTAGAGGTAAAGGGTGGTTTAACTATCAAACCAAGCGGCATAGAATAGATGAAGAAACTCTGGTTATGCACCTAAATAAATTCCATATTGCCCCCGTGGAAACGGATTTCAGATAAATCTTTCATATTTTTATATTGACTCACTCACTCCTGTTTGCCATGAAATGTTATTTTTGGTGGTATCTACTTAAGGTGAAAGCACATTCTACAGTTATTAGCTTTTTCCAATTTATTTTGGTTTTGCATTTTAAGTTTTTCATGGTATTATCAAATCATTTCTTTCAGGCAGAATGGGCAGAAAAATATCCATTTGGTAGTTGCTGTAAAATGGATTATGCAAGGATTGCTGTTCAGCTTTTTTTTTTTTAATAAGCAGATATTTTTCTTTTAATTTCTTATTGAAAGTTTTTTACATGTATATTTAAATGTATTTACAAATGAAGTTATTTTGGGAGAAAAAAATCACACACACCCCTCCATTTTCCATTCTAGTGTATATAGAACAAATATATGTTCACTCGACATACTTGTCTAACATGTTTTGTCAAGATATTAAAAAACATGGTGGGGGCAAATCAGCATGTTTGTTGAAATTAACTGGATTGATGTAAACCTGGGAATGGGGGAAATGTACATGAAAATTTCCAGTGGAATCTGATATTAAAAGTGTATGGGAGCATCCTATAGAAGAAAGAGTATGTCAGTTATTGATAAAAATTTTGGAATAGTAACAATTTTAGATTTAAGATTTAGCTTTGGTTACAGAAACAATGTCATATTTTTATTTGAGCAGTCTTATATCAATGACTTGAAAAAAGTATTCCGCAAATCAGTAAACTAATTTCCAAATTTGTAAATGTGTTTTCTCGTACATGTTGGTTTCTTAGAATACAGTGTTACTTCTGTCTGTGGTGTCTACTCATATTATATTAGCCAGTACCTCTCTTTTGCATTGAATTACCTTCAGCCTCTCCTTATGATTTGTAATTAATGCCTATTTCCAGTGGGGAGGAAAATAAATACTAAAACAAAGTCTATTTTCTCGATAGAGTTGATTTGATTACAGAGATTATTTCCTTCCTTTTCATTGTTTGTCATGCTGTATACTTATTCTATAAATATTACTATGGCTTTTGGTTTTATTTGAATCTTTTGTCAGCGTGTTTTAACATTGCTGAAGCTGCTACAGGAAACAGATGCAGGAGGTGGAGGCACATGCCCAGTCAGGTAACCAGTTCCTGGTTTGTTCTTTCCAGGTCTGTGTGTGTTTTGCAGAGTGTTTGAGTGCACACTGACCCTGACCAGGGAGGCGCTGGGGAATCACAGCCTGTTTAACAAGTTATGAACAGAATCTTTCATGGATTTCTGTGCAGCTCTGTGAGTGTGCACAGGTATCAACACAGTTTATCACTGATAACTAGCACGTATTTCATTGACTGCTGAGCTGCTTGAGCATCCCAAGAACAAGGTTATCTCTTGGGCTTTCTGCTCTTTCTATTACTGGGACCTTTCTCTGTGCCTGGGAAATTAAAGTGTTTCTGTCATTGTGGATTCCTTAGTCAAGGTTTACATCAGACACTTTCGGTGCAAGGTGGTTTTCTTGGCGGTTTCTCCCATAACAGGGTTGTCCTGTCCTGAGGACAGGAAAGCTGGAGAAGAGTTTGGAAAAGGCTTGTGCTACTCTGGCACTGTATTTTTGAGCTTTGAGGCTGTGTCACAAGGAGAAGAAAAACATCTCCTTTTCTAAAGCATAGATTGAAATACTCCTGTAATAATTTCTTTTTCTTTCTTTGTGTCTGGTGTTACTAAGGAGCATTTCGTGAGTTTGGCAATTCCTGTTTCCTTTCACTGTCTCCTCTGCTCTGTGTAAATAATCCAACAATCGTTTTGCTGTGCAGGTCATATATAATAACTGCATCCAATAACAGGGTTGAAAAAAGCAATGATATTAAAGTCCATATTTTAAAGATATATGCCAAAAACCTTTTTTCAATAATACAAATATCTGAGTCTTCAGAAGAGAAGAAACTGCTTCCCAATTTTGCACTTTAATGTTTTGGGTTTTTTTGACATGAAATATTCCTTCCTTTCCTCCCGGCATGCAGGGTTGTCTGGGAGAATGTAATACTTTACAGACATATTCAAAGACATTATCTCTTCTTTTTCCTTGAAAAACATTAGATCACACTTGCAAGAATACCTCAGTCCACTTTGGCAACTCTAATAGTTTAGATTAAAACAGATTTTTATCTTCAGTCCAGCACTGACATGGGTTCAGTTCAGTTTCTGATACGTACAGGGTGTTACATATCCCTGATAGGGAACAAGTATTTCAGAAAATATTACTCTTATAGTTGATGTAAAATGAATAAAATAAGATTTCTTATTTTGTGCTTGGGTGATCAAGCATTTTTTTAGTATTTATTCAAAAGAATGTGATATGCTTACTAAGTTCTAATAAAGATTTATTATTTTAATGCTAATAAAATAGTTAAGCAAATAGGGAATATTATTTACAGACTAAAAATTAAACTTTTAAAAAATCAATTTCCTCTTTAGTGAAAATAAGCCGTTTGGTTTAAAAGAAAAAATCTTATGCTCGATATATCTTGCAATGGCTTCATTTTGTGACTTCCTATTGTTTCTAAAGGTTTGCTGAAGGATGTGGCATTAGTAGTAAGAGGTTGTCATATACTTTTCTAGATGTTGCAATCTCCATATTAATTAATGGACATTATTATGTCTTGCCTTAGAAATCTTGAATGGAAGTGCTATATCCAATATTAACTCAGGTTCCAGTTATGAGACTGCAGCATCACTGGGGACATTCTTACCTCTATTAAAAAACAATCTAACTTTGTATGTGCAGCTTTAGAAGCAAATAGTAAATGAAATGGCATCACATTTGTCTGTTGCCTGTAAAAGGGATGTTTATGTATAATCCCATTGTATTTGCAAATTATTTCAGACTGATAGTGAGGCATTTGAAGATTAAAACTGCATTGTGTTTTGACACTTGTGTAAGTATTCAGCCATTTAAATAGTACAAGCAAGCTGTAAACTTCTGAGAGATCACTGTGCAGCGGTGGAGTTTGGTATCATGACGTTTAAAGAGGTGTAGAAAAATTGATTTTCACTGATATTCAAGTGCCAGGCTTTCAGAAGGACAAGGCTGAGGTAAGAAAAGGCTGAGACACAACATAATTTTCTCCTGCATTGTGTTTCCAGAGCGTATGCCCGGTATTGAACTGAAAGTAGCGCTGGGGTTTTGCTCTGCAAAGACTCATACACTGATGCATATAAATGAACTGGAGCCTGCACTGTGAAATCAATGCTTATAGACTTTGTCCTGTAAAAGTCAGGCAATCACAGCTCCACATCGAAATGTTTTATTAATTTTAAAGTGAAGGGACATCTTGTGCCCTCGTCTTATTTTGTTGTTGGAGGGGGTTTTTTTTTAAACAATTAAACACTAAAGAAATTACTTCATTTTTTTTTCCAGAATAGTCATTCCCATTTTGTTGCATCTTAATCTCAACAAGTATTTAATAAAAATTCTGGGAGCTACTTCTTTATTTTTAAAAAGGTATATTTTCTAAGTTCTGTGACACAGTTTAGCTCTAACTCTTTGAGTATAAAATACTTTGAATGTGTGCCTGTTGTTGACAAGCAAGTAGTATCTGCTTATTGAAATAACTACTGAGGTTTGCAGGAACTAGTAAAACAGAACTGTTAATTAGATCAAATTAAAATAAACTTGCTTTTTAATATGGTATAGGTAATTAGTTAACATTTCCCTTTCTCCTGGGCACAGCTGTCAGTTTTTCTTCCTTGCAGCAAACTTCCTTGATAATAAATGTCCATTCATTTTCAACAATTTTCTTCTAACCTCTGTGTCATTTAGCTGATTTTCATCCTCCTGTTGTTTCATGTTCCAGTAGGTCTTTGACTCTTCACATTTGTTATCAAGTCTTAATTTGAGGGTGAGGCAGAAAGGCATAAAGTACCTGTGCTGGGTTTATGCAGATGTTTGGGTTTGTGACTGTACTCGTTGAGGAGGAAAGTGTTTGAGAGCTCGGAACAGCCTTTACCTGCCTTGCAGCCTCCCTGAGATATTGTGGTATTACTTTCAGTTGCCAGAAAGAAAAATCAAGGAAAATATTCATCTGGTCTGGGTTGATAAATAAAACCAGTTTACTTCGTGAGAAAGCTTGTGAGTGTGCCAAAGTTAAGCAAAAGTTGAGATGAGCTTTGCTTGTTATGTTCAAAGGAGCTTTTCCTTCCAAAAACAGCTTTCCATCAGATACTGCTGGAATATTGGAAGTCTCCTTGCCATCAGTGAGTCATACGTGTTGTAGTCTGCGGTCTGTGTCCCTGCATGGGAGCCAAATGTTCAGAGATACCTACGGATCTTTGGTTCCAGCTGTCCCTCATTTCTTTCATGTGGTCTTATCCTGGGGGAGGAGGGAAGGGTGAAATACTGGGAATCACCTCAGGGGTTTCTAGTCCTTTGCAGTAGAGAATATTTTCACTGTTAAGTCATCCACTGTGGAGTTGTGCTTAAAGAAGTCCAGGAATTCAAAGGATGTTCAAGAGGATGAGAATCTGTACTGACAAACTGTGTGAGAAAGAGCTTTCGGTAACTTTTTTTTTTCCTTTTTACTAATTATGCCTGTTCTCCTTATCTGTTCATCCTGCATTTTGGTGACTGCAAGTACTAACAGTGATGAGGAGTCATTGCTGCCTTTTTTCAGAACGCTTCATGCTGCACTACCAGCTCTTGTTTTCTTTCTGACTCTCTTGGCTTCTCTAAGGCTTGTGGCTTTCTGAGGGAATCTTATCCCTTTGTGCTGGTCTTTGGAAGGAGCAGAAAATATCCAGCTGTACCAGAAAGTAGCAGATTTGCATGAGGTAACTCCTGTGACAGTGCTAACAGTGGCCTCAAAGAATTACTGGCCAAGGGTTTTACCTTGTGTTGAAAACAAACTTAGAGCGATGACCCTTCTGCAGTGACACAAAACTAACCAGACTGTCCGTCCTGGATGGGCCAACACTTGAAAACATGTTGTGTTACTAATGCACTCCAGTTCTGGGTGTTGAGATCCAGAAATAATGTGAGATTTCAGATGAAACTATATATCATCAAAACAGATGAATCCCTAAAGGAGTGTCATTAAATGGCCAGAATAACAATGTTGGGATGAAAACCATCCTGGGGTTTTGTCTTGGGGTTTTTTCTCCCTTCAGTGTGGTGTCTAAGCATCCATTTCTTTCCCGAAATTCTCTCTCTAAACAGCTTTCTACTTTAGTGGACTAAAAAAAATTAGGGGGAAACCCGGTTATAATTTGTTTTTCAGCCCTTATTAATTTTTGTGTTTGTCAGCATTCCTTAAGTGAGAGTTTACTTTCTGATCTTCATTATGATAGTTTCTTCTCTATTGAAACACAAGAATTTGGAAATATTTTTTCAAGCTTAATCACTTAGAGCAAGACTTACAAAGGAACCAGCATAGGAAAACTGAGATTTGAGTACTTGGGCTCTGAGCAAAGTTCAGAAATAATCGTTTCCTCATTGTTTGATGAGAATATGCAGAGTTATATACTTGTGATTTTTGGATGTTGTTTTTGTTGCAGATTTGCGTGCTGCCACAGCAAATTCATGTCATTTGTGGTTTTGACAGTTAAAATATTCAACTAGTATTGTTTGAAATTGTAGTAATTCTTCATGTTGTTTCCGTACAACACATGCTACATTTGTGAATTACTGGCTTAAAGCTGTATTGTACATGAATAAAGGACTAAAGCAGAAGAGAATTTTTTTTTTTAAGTTTGTCTTCTTTCACAGACATTTCTAATACTTTTTGTTTCTTAACACTTAAGAGTTTATTATTTAAAATTTAATAATGTAACAGAGTTTTTGGTGTAAGTGGTCTGGCATTAAAAGAAGCAAACAAAAAACAACCCAAAACCCCCACAGTTGTTCCTGTAGGCAACTATTTCCTTGTTTGCACTCTAGAAAAACCTTGAATCTTGGAACTGCAATTAAGCTTATAATGGTCTTGTTATTCATCACTGGGTGTTCACAATAGAAGTTTGAGAAAAAAGATCAGGTAACTGTGGGGAATGCAGAAAATCGGTGACAAAGCTTAGAAAGTTAATGGAAGTTGCTTTTTCACACTCGATGCTGTTCTTAAGCAAACTGCAATCTGTTTTATTTCTATAAAGAGCTGAACAATAATTAGCAAAAACTCCCAAGATACGGTGCTGTTAAGATGATAGGAAAGGAGTGAAAGCCACGCAGCCAAGGAGAGAGCAATGTACTGACATTGAGGAACCCACTTCATCTGTGGAAAGCCATTGCACAAAACTAAGTAAACAAACATCCTCCTCCGAAGGGAAGGATCAACTCCAGACAGTTCAAACATCGACAATTGAATAGCAACAAAGTAAATGCAGAGGGATGGAGGAGAGGGCTGTCTACCTGAACTGACTAAATTGAAACCAAATACAGAATTCGCTGTGGAGGTTTTTCTGCAGTGGCTGTCTCTGTTCTTGGAAATCAAAAAAAGCAAATTAAATTTCTGTCCTTGAAGCTGAAACATATGAGTTCCCTTTCAAACAGAATAAATGTTGATGGAATGATAGTAGACAGTCATTTGAAACACTCCAGAACGAATGTGCTTTAGGGGGGAAAAGGATATTGTTAAATTCATTAAGGACTGTTTTTATTATGAAAAAGTTGCCAAATGTCTCAGACATTGAAGTCTGTAAACAATTGACCACTACCAAGAGCTGCGCAAGAATGTGTTGTGAAACTACCACAGAGATTGCACCTCAGTCTTCTTTTTCTTAAGAATAAGATATTTGAGATTACTGAGTTAAAATTTAAATTATATTTATCTTGCAATGTAAGTATGAGGAAAGGGTTTGAGCCTTTGAAGAAGCGTCTTAGGCTGTTGTTAACTGAGATTTGTTCAATGTGTAAGTACATAAGTTTTCTCACTCCAAACACCTTCTTGTATAGACTGCTGAAAAGTTGCTCATAGTAACGGGTTTTATAGCACAAATGTGGTTTTCAAAGTGATACCTGGATTGATGGTACAGTGTTCCTTATAATAAAACTTCTTCCCAGTAAAATATATGAAGTTGTGTTTAGCTGTTGCTTTTTTTAGAACTAGGGCTTTCTGTGAAGATCTCCGAAGGTGCAAAGTTAATGGGCAGACAGTTAATCTATTAGATGATAATTGCTTAATGAAGTCAATGGATATACTAATTTATTTTATAACAGCTATTGTATAATTTTATGTAAATTTTATTTAAACTATATGACTCTATTTAAATTATCATTAGTGGCCCTGATAATAGTAATAAAAATAAGCTTGCAGGCAGCTTATCTGATATACATCAACTTCTTTCTCTCTAGGCAGAACTAGTGAAAGGGAATCTTCAGAGCGTTGGGCTCACGCTCCGCCTTGTGCAGTCCAAGGAGGAAGATGCAGGGCACGTTGTCATTGAAACTGTGACTCCAAACTCACCTGCTGCAGCTGCTGATCTACAGAGAGGAGACAGACTTCTGGCAATTGGCAGTGAGTAACATCTCAGCTTTTAAAATAAGGGTCGTCTTGCAAACTGGGAGGATGTGTCTGTGTGCAGCTCAGCTAGACAGCCTTTCTTGACAATTAGTTATGCCTGGCACTCCTAATAAAGTTGACATTTATGTATTTATGATCACTAAGAGGTTTTGTCCACTTGACTCATTTTCTTGCATATTTATTTACTTCTTGCTAGGTAAAATCTAAAACAAACTTGAGTAAATATTTGGCAACAACATTAAAAAAACCCCCAGAAACAGCTAAAACATTAATGTGGCTGTGCCAACAGGGAGTTTAATGGTTATACCTGAGAGGATTTGCAGACCAGAGCTTAACAACTACGAGTTCTTTTCATTAGACACTGCCTAAATCCCCACTGCAATACTCTAGTGATTCACAAGGGTTTTCAGTTGCTTCAAACAGGTAATGATGATTGATTTAGAACAAAGGAAAAGTAATTTTTTGTTATTTGGACTGTGTGTTCATCGAGATATTTCAGTGCACGTGTAATTTGTTGAATCTTACCATAGGCTGAAGAATATGTCAAATTACTCTGAAAGTTCTGATGAGGAAGATGGTTCAGGTCACTCTTCAGCCACACTCAGAATGTAGCACCGCGCCTGTATTTTGCTAACTTATTGCAACTGTTGGCTGTTAGCCTGCTTCTGTTTTAATTACAACTGTATTTAAAAATGCCCATTTTTTGAGTCCTTTGGTAAACGTCTGCTGCTAAAAAGCCCAAACTTACAGTAAGACCAACGTTAAAAATGGTAACATATCAAATTAACATCACTTCGTAAGATTACAGTGTTATTAGGAAACAGCAAACTGGAGTATTGGTTATAATCTTTTCCAGCTCCTGAAGTGATGTATTTGTATGAATGAAATTGAAATAATCCATCTGTTACATTTCAATTAAGCCCTGTCATAACTGATTTCCTATGCTATTGAGCTACAGTGTTTGTTGGCTATTTTTGATCATTAGCATTGTTATAATTAAAATTTAATATTTTTTTTCTTTCCTTATAGGTGTTAAAATCACATCAACTGTCCAAGTGTTGAAGCTGATACGACAGGCTGGGGACAGAGTTTTAGTCTTCTATGAAAGGCCTGTTGGGTATAATCAGCACAGCTCAGCACTGCAGGATGGATTTGGACAGCTGGAAGACACCGCTTTCCTGGCACCGTCAGAAGATGACCAAGCTAGTTTATCAACTGATGTTGATAGCAGAGATTTTGATTCAGAATTTGAGGACTTAGCTTGTGAGTCACCTGACCAAAAAGAAGAGCTGCAAACAACTCTGAGTCCCAAACGTTCAGTGGTAATACTTGCTGCTAAACCTCTTGGAACTATATCTCCTATCCTGAATCGGAAACTGCATTTAGGAGGTCATCAGGCAACGTCAAAAACGCAACAAAAAGACGGAGCTAAAGTGGCAACACCTAAAACTAGTGAGGGTCCAGATGCATGTCAGCAATCAGGCAAACAGTCACAAGGATCCAGTACGAAGCCTCCTGTGCCACCCAGGCCACAAAGTAGGCCTATTTTGCCTCCCAGTGAAAGCCAAAATGTGTTAGAAACTGGAGGTGTATGTTCTGATAAACCAGAGAGGCCACCTCCACCTACAAATAATGGAGAAAAATCTACAGAGAAGGTAATTAAAACCAGTGATCAAATAGAAGACCCAGCAGTATCAAAAGTAGTAACAGCACCAAAGCAAGATACATTAAAAGATGGACTTACAGAAAATGCACGTGGGTGCAAAGATAGCGATGATCATCGAACTTGGGAGTCACCAGAAATTCCCTATAAAATGCGGCAAGGCCGATGGCCAAGGACGAGAACATCCTCCTGTCTATTTGAAGTAGAAGAATACCATAAGTACCTTAATGTTGCACTGTGGTGCAGAGACCCTTTCAAAGCAGGTGGTTTTATCTGCTTAGGATATGCAAGCATAAAACTTGAAGAAATTGCTTTAGATTGTATAGCTACATCTTCAATGGAATTTGTTAGAACATTTAAACTGACTGCTCCTACCCCTAAAGCAGCAGTCACTAGAACAGCATTAAGGAATTTGACAACCCATAAGGGTTTCAATGAAAAATTTTGTTACGGCGATGTAACTTTACAGTTCAAATATTTAAAAGAAGGTGAAATAGATGATTCAAACGTCCTTCTGGAGAAAGAGAGGGAATGTCACTTTGAAGAAGAAGCTCGTGCACTTCAGAAGGAAGATCCTTTCTTGGGACAAGTTCTTACAGAGAACAAACATAACTTTCAAGATACTCAGTTTCAGAATCCAACTTGGTGTGATTACTGCAAAAAGAAAGTATGGACTAAAGCAGCTTCGCAGTGCATGCTCTGTGCTTATGTTTGCCATAAAAAATGTCAAGAAAAATGTTTAACTGAGACCCCCTTTTGTGTTGGAGCTGAAAAGCGACTTGATCGAACTGTGGGAAGTTGTAGAACAGAAGGACAGGAGGCTCCCCCAGCCGTGTCCTCTCGTGTTGATTCAGAGTCTAAGTCTGTGAACAGAACTACGGGTTTGACCAGGCATATCATCAACACAAGCACCCGTTTGTTAAACCTTCGGCAAGTCCCCAAAGCTCGCCTTGCTGAGCAAGGGTCAGATGCGGTTGAACCTTCGCCAAAGCACACACCAAACACTTCTGATAACGAAAGTAGTGATACTGAAATCAGTGGGCCAAGCAGTCCCTCAAAACGCGCATCAAGTACCGGGATAAAGCTGGTCCGGAAGGAGGGTGGCCTGGACGACAGTGTCTTCATTGCCGTTAAGGAAATCGGGCGTGATCTCTACAGAAGTTTACCCACAGAGGAGAGATTTCAGAAATTAGAATTTATGTTGGATAAGCTGCAGAATGAAATAGACCAAGAGCTGGAAAATAATAATTCTCTCGTTAAAGAAGAAAAAGAGACAACTGATGCAAGGAAAAAAGCCTTGATTTCTGCTGCACTGGTGAAGTCGGGTGAGAGACTGCAGGCCCTTACGCTGCTCATGATCCACTACAGGGCAGGCATTGAGGATATAGAGTCTCTGGAGAGCATGTTGTCAGAGCGGCAGTCCAAAAGAGTGACTAAGGATTCAGAAGAATCCAATATAGCAGAAGAAATGGATGGTGAAGATGTCAGTCTGGTGGAGGCTCCAACATTGAACATCATATCAGAAGAACCAGTTGATCCACCTCAATCAGTAGACTGATATTTACATATTTAGTCTTTGAAGGAATGGACTGAAAGTATACTTTGCACTTAACTCCAAAAACACACAAATTAAATTAAAACACTGGTGTAATGTATGTGTCCTGCTTCTCCACAGTTAATTGCTAATAATGGTTCTTCTCCAGCTACAGCACCATCATTTTGTTGTTCAACAGGCTGGTTAGAACTAAAATTTGGGGTTTATATTAAAAATTTATTTTTAATAACTTATTTTTTTCTAATTATGTAACCCTGCCATTTCACATCAGTGTGTATGGTTTCCTTGATGTATTACTTGCCCCCACTTCCCCTCCCCTTATTTTTCCTTTTTTAGCTATTGTTTTCAATGGGAAACTGGCAGGATTTTCAAAATGTTTAGTTCCCATTGTGTGATGAAAACGTTAAAAGCTTGTTGCATGCCTAAGCTGATGACTGACACAGAAGTCACTGAGGGGCCAGGCTTTAAAGTGTTAATCACAGTTTTATTGTATGTCTTCTAGGTAGTTGTGTATTTTTTGCCAAACATATCCTGAAAGCAACCAAAATGTCTTTCATTTTGTCTGTTCTCAATACCGAAGTTAACGTTACATATCGTTTCCCATATTTTTGTTAAATACAAAAATTTTTCATAGTTTGTAATTAACAAGAAATGTAGTAATGCTATGCTAAAAAAAATCCTCCTTAGAACCTTGGGCTGTGGTATCCTGATTGAATAATATTAGATATCAATGTACATACTGGTATCTCGTAATAATTTGGAATATTTTTGAGATAAGAGGCTGGTTGCCTTTCAGAACCACACCATAAGTTTAAGTGTTGTATTATCTGATAACCTGATAAAGGAAAGATGTTCTTCGCAGGAGTTGGGGGTTTCATTGCATTCTGTGGAAAAGCATGCAATGATGGTTTAAGTAATATGAAAAGAGTTTAATATTTTGCTGCAGACTATCATTTTGGAAAGCTTAAGGTACAAAATAATTTACAAATTAGCTCAACATGTTCTCTCAAACACTTTTGAGTAATCATATAGTAGTGGTAAGTTACATTCAGCTTCTCAGACAGTCTGAGGAGAAGGATCACCTTTGTCAGCAAAATGTCCTATAGTGTATATAACATGTTTTATTTGAGTCAATGTGTGAGTCCAGTAGAGATGAGGAAGTTCAGCCAGCTGCTTTTGAAAAGAACTATCTGGTATTGTGCTATGTGTAAACTGTGGATCTTAGCATATCCTGGCTAAGGCCATTGTTCTTATTTATTTCCTGTAAAAGTGTCTTTGTTTCATCTTCTGTGTATAGAAATTTTGTATAAAATATCATCTTTATTTTAGGTACTGTGCTAGGTACTCGTATCATTATCACTGGTATCGCTGGTAGTAGAATAAAAATGCCTTTATGGGAATGGAGATTAAGATGGTAATTAACTCCTTTGATTTCTGAGGTCGTCTATAATGTACCTCTCTTTAGATTTGCTTCCCAGTTTATTTTGTGATGGGCAAAATTAAGAAGCAATGGTTTTCACCATGGAACAGCTTATATGGGCTTCTAAACGAAATGGTTACTTCCATTCATGCAACTACTTGCACTTTTTTGTGAGTTTTGGGCAGTTGATACTTAGTTGATGTATGGAAAACACTATCCATGCTAAAATAGGCATGTGACACACTTCTGAAATTAAGCTTCAGCAAATAATCGCACAAAATTAGCTTCCCTTATTGACTAAAAGTTATTTAACCTGTACTTGCTTGAGATGCATATTAAGAGTTCCCCACTCCATTTTCTCAGTGGCTTACCATTGGTGGTGATCTGCATTCAATCCCCATCAGTGTTTGCTCTTATGGACTACTATAGAGGTTTGGAAATATATCCAAGTGCTTCATTTAAACCCTGGTACACATGAAGGAGCTGTGAAAACAATGCAAATACTGATTTCAAAAACACATTCATGGTTTTAAATTGACTCATGTAATGCAGTGGGTAAGAAAAGCTGGATATAGTTTTCCTCGCTTAGTGTTGCTAATGATGATGATTGTAAGAGGTAAATGAAACGTAGTGCAATATTTTTAAATATACAGAATGGGAAAGGGGCAAAATAGTTGTATTTTAGCGATAAGAAGGAAAACGTAAATTCCTGTCTGGCATTAATTACAATAAACAGTCAGTCTCGAGAGGGAAATTGTAATTCTACATTCCTGATGTAATCTTTGCTTCATGCTTGACTGTAAATAGCTGAAAATAAAGAATACCACAGAAAACAAGAATATCTTGACTTGATGATATCTGAATGGGTGACAGCTACACACATTTGCAGAAGACCTGCGTAATACGATTCTGTTGGCTATTATTTTATCATGAGAATAAGCTTTAATAAAATAGTTTTGCTAAATTATCAACTTCTTCGCATTGTGTCAATATTTTTTAAACATTTCTATTGCAGTAGCTTATCATTTAAATTCACCACTTAAAGGAAAGATCTTGGGGAGAAAAACACAATTTGCATTAAACTACTGATTACTGGATTAATTTGGCTTTTTTGCATTTTTTTTTGCATATGCATTTATTTTTATTCTACAGTTTAATAGTAGACAGATTGCTTTCAAAATGCTGGTTCCTGCTGATTCTTTGTGTAGCTAGAGAATCTTATGAAATACTAAGGACATTTGTGTGTTTATTTAAGACCTCTGAGCACTGCACAAATAATAATTTAATGGCAGTACTGGTGGTAGTGGCTACCACAGAGTTACTTTAGGGGAGAAAACTGTTTTCTTGTGACTGGTTCTGCCCTTCAGAAAATGTTAATGAATAATGAATAAAGAAATCCTTACTTCTTCCTAGCTCATTTTTATCTAATCAACTTTTCCTTGTAATTCCCCTTTCAAATTTGAAATAAAGCATCTATGGAAGTTTACAAATACAGAGGAAGGATAACTAGTGGGAGAGAATGAACTAAGTGACTTTATCACATTTGAATTGACACAGATGAAAATATACAAAACAGGAAAGAATCCAAATTCTTCCAGAAGAGAAAGGGGATTTTTGTGTATTTTCTGTGAGTAAAATTTCTTCTTGACTGTCAGCAAACAGAGTTTAGTTACTTATACTCCAGAAATCAAAAGGAACTGCTAAATACCTATTTGGGAGTGGGGGAAAGGTGGCATAGAGAGTCTAAACATGGGTGTCTGTGTGGCTCTTAATTCTGTCTAACTTCTAGTGGAGCAAGAGCAGGGGGAGGCAGAGTGAGCTGTGTGGGACTGTTCAGCTCCTCAGGGTAAGGTGCTGCTCCCCAAGGCCTCAGCAGAAACCTGGCTCCATCTGCAGAAGAGGAATGTGATCAATTAATCCATCCTTAGGTCTTCTCATAATCGTGTTACAGATTAATGAAAACACTTCCTTAATTTTGATGTGCTCAAAAATACAAAGCCAAGCCACAAAGTAAGCCATTCTGTGCTTTTGAAAAAATATGCAAGTTGCTTTGTTTGATTTACTTTTATACTTGGGAATTTAAGCACTGCATTGGTTAATCAACAGGCAAAAAAATGAATGTGTCCTGTAATAATTTAGAATTCTAACATTGGTATAGTTGTTTCAAATTTAATAGGATTGACAATTTGATGTGGACCGAAAGAGTTCAATGAAGTTAAATAAAATAACTTCTCTTGGGGCAGAGGAAAATCTGAGCCTTGTGAATAGTCATCCATCTGCACAATTGTTACTTAGTGGCTCAACATGTGACAGAATTTGGTTTGTGTTGTACTAATGTTTCTCTCCAAACACCTCTCAGCTTTGAAGGAAGGATTTCCATCTGTTATATATATATATTCAAAAGAATGCAATTGAAAGTACACCACTACAAAAATGGGTAAGTGGGTTTTTAAAGTCAGCCACAGGACATATTGCTTGGCCTTTCACAGCATTTAAGCCTCTTAGGATGTTTTCTTAGACTTTTCACTCTCACTAAGAGAGCACACAAGGGTGTCTCCTGGTACTGCAGGCCTTAGCCATTTCCAAAAAATTAAATCTCAGGCCAGCAGGCACCTGACAGACTGATTTTGGAAGTACCACGGTTATTTGTAAGTTCCATGTATTTATGGCCTGGAACGAAAATATTTGTTCTGAGTTAGAAATTAATAAGCTTAGAGGAGTGTTTTCCCACCACCTGAAATACTTGTTGGCTTTTTCCCTCCCTTGGTAAAACACAATGCATAAGGCAAATTGTGAGGGAGATTCTTTTTTAATTTTTTTTCCACTTTATTACAATAGATCATGAATTTCTGTCAGATAACTTTATTTTAATGCGTTCTGAATGCATAATTATTGACAGAGCAATACTTCAAGTTTGATTCACTCTATTTTTCATATTTTCTGACCATAGTATATATGCTTTACAAAACTATATGTAAACATAGTATCTATGCTGTAGTACATAAAACATCTGCAATTACATGAAAGAAGGCACATAAAGATTTTAATTTTACAAATGAAATGATACACCACAGGTGAGAAGGACATTGGGGTTGTTTTAAAATGCTTTCTTCTCAAGTGTTGTCTCTCAGTGCAGATAGGGACTACCTGATAGGGTTAGGGTTATTGGACTGTGGCCCCACATGTTGAGACTGGCAACCAACTGGTTATTTTTTCCATTTTTTTTTCTTTTTTGTGATGTTGATAATTTAACTAGTTTAAAAAAAATATACTTTCCAGATGTGTATGCAAATACCTGTAAAAGAGTTATTTGTTTGAACTGCTTACATTAGCAGCTCACTTTCACTACATGCTAGGACTCAATACTGTACTACTGCAGTTTTTCTTAACCCATCTCTTAAGATGTAACTAAAATAGAGATACCTTAAAAGAGTCAAAAGATAAAAATACAAAAAGGTATTCTCATGCTGTTCTCATTCCCTTTAAGGGAAAGGAGAAGTGCATATTCATACCTACTTGTTTGCCTGGTGGTGTGTTTTTGGGGGGCTTCCTCTTGCATAACTGGTTGTTAAAATTTCATTAAACACTACGAATAGCAACACACTCGTCTGTTTAACATCCTGCTTTCCCCAACTTTTCATGAGTGGTTCAGAGAGAGCTCATTGTTTTAAGTTGCAAAGAAGTTGTGCCTTTTGTTTATTTTTGCATTTATATTATTACAACCTAAAGCTGATGAAAAAAGCAGCAGTTCTGTCCACACTGAATTCCAGCCTTCACCTCCTCTCAATGTACTTAAAAAGGTACCACTTAAAAGGATGAAAATTGGATAGATTTTCTTCCAGCTTTTTGAAAATTTCCAGATTAGAAAGATACAGGCTCTTAACAGCAACATGACTTCAAATAAAATATGAAATATTGTCAATGAGTTGACTTTAAAAACCAAACAGTTAAAATTCACGTTTATACAGATTTATACTACACATATAATAAAAATATAGTGTAATATTCAATAAAATTAAATACACAAAGATTAACACTATACAAATCATCTATAAAAGCTTTTCCCCCCTTGTAAGGCGGTTAGCAGTCTGCTTTATAACCATGGGCAATGAATAATATACCTTTGGGGTTTTTGACCATTTCACTATTAAATGTACGGTGCAACAGAAACCTATTTCTGGATGAGATGTTTCACATGAACCACAGCATTCTGTACACCAAAATATGTTATATGGCTTTTCTGTTATTCATCACTTTCATATTCTTCTTCTTCACCTATGGGGTAGGACTGGATGTTGTTCTGGGTATACATTTTTGTTTTCACAGGGCAGTTGTGATCCATGAGTATTGCCTGAAAGAAAACAGAGTGCATTAGCATTACCCATGAGCCTGGGGCTGATCCACCACACAGCCATCACGTGTGCACCATTCAGGTTCTTCTCCCTGAAAGTAGAGCCCAAACTGATTCCAATCAGAGTAAATGGAGTCCATAGGTCTGTGTGAGGTGCAATCTTGGCCCTAAAGACATCACCAGAAAATTTCTATTACCAGTGTTTCAGCTCGTGTATTACTGAAATACATCTACCTGTTCTCTGGTTATAGGAATTTGCCCCTCCCCTATTTAATCTCCATGTATTAAAAGCTGGATGAATGGTCAAGGGGAGCCCTACTGCCTCAAGCCAAGACTGCTGTACTGCTTTTCTCCCCACTCCTCCTCTCTGTGGAGGTCCAGAACTCCATATCTGGGCTCTGCTCAGAGCAGTGGTCCAAATACTTTGCCATGGAACCCAAGGCAAGCCAAAAGTGATTATCATGGTGAGGGCCTGGTTGCAATATCACGTTATTTGGAATTAATTTTTCGTAGGAGTTTTGGAGCAGTTGTGTAGCATATTTCATGCTGAATGTGATTAAGTTTGTTTTTTAATTATGAAAAGAGCAGAATGTTGGGACCCTCCTGACTCTCTTCAAACTAGAAAGAAATGGCACATTAATTCATTGCCATAAGCCACTTTGGGAACAGAAGCTACTTTGCACTTAAAGATATTTTAGAGGTGTCAGACACTGGGAGGTGTTTGAGCCAAGGGGAGTGATCCTATCCCTTCATGGGTTACCCTTGTTACAAGTGAAACTCCTGGGTAAACTGCATAGCCAGTAAACAGCAGCAGCTTTTTTGTTTGTTTTTTTTTCTGTTGCTCAGCCTTGGTCAGTGTAAAAAAACCAAAACAAACTAAACCAGCGCAGTCTGCAAAGGTTATAACAAGGGATTAACTGGATCTCGAGGATTCTGCAGTCCAAATATTTATAAAACAGGTTTCTGGCCTCACCTATGCCACTATTTCAGCAAGATGGATTTTCCACCTCCTGTGCTCCTGCCCATGACAGTGAGCAGCGTATCCAGCAGGTGCTGTCCTTACCTTAATAAAACCATGACCATGCAAAAGTAGTTTCATTTCACCCAAATAAACAATTAACAGCTACATTTTGCACCCAAATCAGAAAGTCTGCTAAGGTCTGTTAGTCACAGGGTAATTTTTCATTCAGGCCTCTCAGCCCCTAATTTGAGGGATGCATCACAACACCTTCACCTGATCTGAGACTCATCCCTAAAGATCCTCTGCAGGGACTGGGAAGATACTGATGTGGCCAAGAATCACTCCTTCCACACCACCCAGTGTCTGCAGAGCACTGACTGCTCTATAAAATTAAGTTATTGACAAGTTTATCTTGAAAAGAAGATAAGACCTGTGGTACAGATTGAGTGAGAGAAGTCATTAATGGGAAGTAAACTGTTCGGAGAAAGGAGGAGGTGAAAAAAATATGCTGTAAAATATACTGTTGAGGACCATGTGAAAAAAACAGGTTGAAGTCCAACAAGGAATAATTTGGTCAATTGGTTAATTCAGCTCTGGCTCTTCAGGAAAAACAAAATGCACTCTCTATACTGACTCCACCACAGCATATGCTGTTGCAGAGGAATGTCTTGCTGGACCGTGTTTCATGATAACCAAATTTGTGACTTTGCAATCTGTAACTAATAAAAAGTTTGTCTTTATAAATCTTGGACATAAAAAGAAGGGGGAGTTCATTCCAAAGATGACGTGTGAGGGTGAAATATACTGTGCTGGTCCTATTTTGAGAAAGTTAAAGGCAAAGATGCAGAAATAAATTATCATTTGTTTCACTGAAAGAAACCAAATGAAAGAAACGAAGATATGCTTACCATTTTCTCCTCTTTGGCAGGTGGACTTCGAAGGAAAAAGCACAGGGGAGCGAAGAGGATATCCACAATCCCTATAATTGTCATGAGCCATGGAAATCCAATGGCCTTTGCAATGGCACCACCAGCAGAGGGACCTTGTATAAATAAAAACCCTTTTCTGGAGATCACTCCGACACAAAATTAGCAACAGTCACTTTAAAAAATGGTAATTTTATATAAAAATTTTATATACAAAACTCCTGCTTTACAAATTGATTTGAGGAATGTTAAGACATGCTTGTAATTATAAGAAAACTTTCCTGGCTTCTTTCTCCACATTCATTGAAAAAATTAGAGATGCTCCTAAGGGCATCTGTATCATGCTCTCAAGGAGGCAGGGGGTCAGTGGGGAGTTATCCCTCTCACAGAATATTAAGAGCACAGCTGTGGTGTTAGTTTTAAATGTTCCAAGGACTCTTTCCTAGTGATATCCTATTTGTGGTCAGTGCCTGACAGCTTCAAGCCTCTTACAGCTAATGAAGTGAGCACGACACCACAGCAGAGAACTGGAACAGATGCCAAACACAATTCCCTCTGCTTTATTTCTTGCAGGAAATAAGAACCTGTGCACCTAAAACCTGCAAATGCCACTTGGATTCACACCTGGCATTGTAGCAGATTGCCTTGGTTTAACTCTGCTTTACAGGCAGGAAAAGGCCACTTACCTATGGCGAAGCCCATGCAAAAGGCAACATCAGCTATTGCATACACGCTGCCATAGACGGACACGTGGCGCAGGTCCACAAGGTAGCCCATGATTGGCATCATGGAGGAGTCCACCATTCCTGGTCGTGAGGGAGAAAAACATATTTCAGGAAAATGCTGCCTTTTTTGGCCTATTTTGAATGGGGCCAACTCTGTACTAAGAAGAGATGCAAAATCAGCTAAAAGGATGCGTAACTAAGCAGAAGATTTGTGTAAAAATGGTCTGTATTATCTTTGCTTTTTGAGGTCTTTGCTGTGTCTGAGGTCATGCATGGACATGTGACACTTCCAAAGGACAGGAGAGATGTGGGCTTAGAGCAGATCCACCACTTCCCAGGAGCTGCCTGTGCAAAGGCTCCCATTCCTCATTACTGGCCGAGTAGATTTTGTTTAGGGGAAAGTTATTTGATAGGAACTTACACTTTTTCTAGGCCTAAGAGATGGCATTATCCTCCGGTCAATCAAATTATATATGGTGCTTTTATCACATCTTTTAAGCCACACTTTCGTTGCTTGCAAGAACAGCACAGACAGCTGACAAAACTGCTGAGACACTGGGGATTTGTCATTGTGCCTGTACTTCTTTCCTAACTACACATTCCTCATGCAAGAAGATGCCCCAGGACATTTTGTGACCTGCCAAGCACTGAAAACTAAGCCCCAGTCCCCATTCCAGCCTATCTGAAAGGCCCAGCAAAGTTCACACACATTATTTGAAGCAGAGTTCATGGGCTTGGGAGTTCCTATTTTATGTACAAAATTTTAAAGCCTTTTTTTTCTGTGATATGTCTATATAATTCTTTTCCACAACAAACAAGACTGTGGGTCTGAGGCAGTGCATGGCTTCATTTCTGAAAATGATGTTTACATTCATGGACAGTCTGAAGGATCTGTTTAGGTCAATGGAGCAATTCTGGACAGACTCAGCAATCCAACTTGTCTAAAGAAGCCTGGTTCAAACTCCTTAAGCTCTGCCCTTTAATTCTTCTCACCCTACTTTCCAGTCTGGGTCACAGTTCAGACTCCACTTCTATCACACCAGAGTGGCAACAAAACTAATCGTAACTTCATATAAAATAACTTTTACACAAAGAATACAGTGTAAGAAGTCATTGTAAATTTTCTTACCAATGGCAAATCCAACTCCAAAAGTTGGTGCTATAAGCCCATAAATGTTTTTAGCAAATGGTACCTGTAAAGGAAATTTCAGGCAGTTAATGAAGTCACACTGCACATCGTAATGAGGTTAGTTTTTTTTCTCAGATAAATTCTCCAGGTAGTTATGGCACACTTTGTAGAGATGTGAGAGTTTGATCCTTGTTCTGAGCTGTCATTTCAGGCAAGTGCGCCATTAAACCACTGACACACTTTCTATTATCAGCAAGAATAAAGTGAGTGACAGCTCAACAAAGAATCATCCTCCTTTCAGAGCCACTTTTCTTAAAATAATTGTAGTACTGAAATTTGAAAGCACTCAAAACTCTGATCTGGAACCTATTAACTACACATTGTTTAATACCATGTCATAAAGCAGAAACTTCAGGAAAATCTCATGGGAAAAGCACGTATTTGAAGACGAGCACACAAACATCCACACGGTTTAAAAGATACATGATCTTCTACTTACACATAAAATGCTTATTCCCACAATTAGCATCCCGAGCAAGGCACAAAGCCACCTATCAAAGAAGAAACATCACTCAGAGATGGGTGATAATGAGATATTAGAGCTGATCTTGAATGTTTCAAAGTCACGTCTGAAGTGCTGAGTTAACCAACAAAAGTAGCAACATGTTCAAAAGAGCAATTCTGCTACTATAGAACAAAATTTAATAATTTCCATTATCAATAAGCTGGTCCAGGAAACACTGGAAATGGTACACGAAGAGACTGGAAGATGATTAGTATTTTTAAATGAAGCTTACCTTCCAATTTTGTGTGCAAGTATCCCAAAAAGATTAGTTCCAATGAGATAAGAGACACTAGCTGGGAGAAAAGCAACGCCTGAAAAATATGAATTAGATGTTTTATCAGCAAGGATTTCAGTGAAGTGTTAGAAGAAACTAATAAATCCCAGACACTGCAATTTTGATCTGAGCGCATCTAATGGAGCTTTTGTGCGCAGCCCAAAGAAATCAAATATCCGGTTTGTCTCATGAAATCTAAGGGCAGCATCTGTGAAATGCAGGGGTGATGTGATGCCTTTGAAAAGAGTTTTTCAGCGTCAGCTTCAAGAACTGCTAAGGGAGAGGGGACGGAACAACAAAGAGCAAAATGTTTATTTCAAACTGCAGTGACCTTTGGGGTAAGTCAAGGAAAGCAGCTCGCCCACAGTTGCAGGGCTTATGGAGCATGTGCTCAGCATGTGCAGCAGCCCAGAACGGGCAGGGGTGGGTGAATCCCCCTGGACAGCAGGGCTGCTGCTGCTGTGGCTTGGCAAGTGACCATCGCCCCCCAAGCCTGTGCATGCCATGAGGGTTCATGTTGCAGGCAGGTCTGTAGTGCCATGGCATGGCCCTTGGTCAAGCAGCAACTGTAGTCAACATGTATCAATGACATAAAGTTGTAAAAACCTTAAAATATTTGTTTAGAAACTATTTAGACAACATACTTTGAATTTTTTAAAGAACCAGATTTTGGTTTAAATTAAAAAAAAAAAAAAAAACAACACCAAAACCAAAACCAAACAGAATTATCTGTAATGACTTGCAATGAGGGCACCTGAGTAAATGCCTTCTGACCCTGATGGGAGGGTGCCCAAACTTTCTCATTTCCCACATCCACCCACTCAGAAAACCATACTGCCAGGGCCAGCAACTTCTAGCCTGGAGGTTTTCACAGCAGCAGCCATATCTGGAGTATGGGATTGTTGCACAGTGACCAGAAACATCTCTGGCTTAAAAGCCAGTTTTGGTCTATACTGGAGGATTCATCCTCTCCCTACACAAAAATGACAGGGCAGGGCCCAGCTAGAGGGGAAATGTCAAAGGAAGAAATGCTACTGGAGACCATGGTGTGCCATTGCCTCTGCTGCCTCCAGAGCACCAGGGAGATGATGCAGGTGTGTCTGAGGGCAGGGACTGCCCTTGAGGAGAAGGCTTTTTTATGAAAAATACCCAAGAGGTAGAGGCAACAGGGCAGCTGTGCCTAATGCCAGATCCTTGTGCAGTTGTGTTGAATGGGTCATGTGTCTGGAAAGAAATAACACACAGTACTTTGCTCCTGTTAAATTTCCCATCTTAAGAAGAACCAAACTGAGAAACCTGACAAAACTAAGAAAGTCTGACAAATTAGAGCATGCCATTACAAGCCTTTCATTTGGTCTCTGTTAAATCAGGTAATTCAGCTTTAGAAAGCAGCTGGGACTTTGCAGTACACAATCAAACCATTTCCTTCAGGTGTATATTTGTTCCTCATCTTTCACCAGGGCAACATGGATTTTCTCATTTCCTGTCTATCCATCTTCTTCCTATCTCTCTGATACTCATAAGAAAAAAAAAAATCAAGAGGTAATTTTTAGGACAGCAATATCCTGTGATTAAAATCCTTGTGGGTTACACTGGTGGTGCTGGGGAAATATTTCATTTTCACCTATGTAACCACAGCTACTTCAGCACTGCTTGGAGCTATCTGGTTAAACCAAACAAAGCAAACCTTGACAGCTGTAAAAGAGAAATAATACTGCAAAGGCTTGCTAAATAAGACTTGCAGGTTGGTGTGTAAGCTGTGGTATACTGAACCAGAATCTTGATTTCTAAATGAGCTTTATACACAGTAACATTAATTGGTCAGATCAAGGTTCCTTTATACCTTCCTCAGATCATGCTTCAAACAGCTGGATCTCCAATTGCAAAGATAATAATTTGCTTAAAACCCTAAGGTTCAAGATAGAATTTAAGAGGCTTAAAAACTTCAATTAATGCTGTCAAATCAGACAAAGTAATGGAGTCAATTACTTGTATCATTAAGGTGTAAAATTACTCTTAATTTAAAATTGATATTTTCCCTCTAGGAACTTCTGTTCAATGAAGAGATTTATAAATCTCATTTCTACTGCACCAGTAATATGAAACACTGGTAAGGGAGGTAGATAAGCAATATTTATTTTTCCTTTGTGAGGTTCAAAATATCAAAGTTTGCATATTCATTTTCAGTCTGGAAGTCACTACAATTTTCAACAGTACAGCAACACATTAAGAACTGCACCCATGGCCACCCTAGATCTCAACTGCGTTACTAAGAACTAAGGTTTGTGCTTTCTATACGGTGTAGGGACACCTACATTAACACAGAGTAGGGATCTCAGTCAGATTCTGGCTCAGCATCATTTACAGGAAGGATTTTTCTTTTCCTGTCAAATGCCATGTGCTGATATTAAAAAATACCCTCATGAAACATCACAGCACAGAAGACATTAAAATTATCAAATAGATATATGAAGGTTGGGCATCCCCCAATTAAGAATATTCACATCAACCTCTCAGACACAGTTTGACATTCGCTGGAATTTAATCCATTTTCTGGGGTTTTCTTTCCCCCTCCTGTTCACCTCGAAGAGAGATCAACTGTCCCAGCTTTAGTCACTAGTCTAACTTGTTTGCCCATGAACACTGGTTTCCCAAGCCTGTCTCTATTACCAGTTATAAGAAGATCCGAGTTAAGGCTCTCCCACTGCTTTCTGTTGAAAGGAATAACTAAGTAACCACTAGGACATCAAATCTATCAAATTCAAGGGGAAATGCTCCTTGTGGCCACATTTTAAGTAAAGTGCATCCCTCTCTCACATGTTAGCAGGATCAGCCTGGAAGGAGTGTGTGATGTAAAAGCTAAAATAGTATAAAAGTATAATAGCTAATTATAATTAGGAGAACTGCAAAAGGCTGTGCTTACTTATTATGTTGTTCACAGGTGCTCTACATTCTATAAAACTTTCAAAAAAGGCAAAAGTAAATACTCTAACAGAAGTCTAAGTTATCATGAAGGTGCCTTACTTCAATTACAGTTTCATTTGGGGCATTTTACATGGCACGAACATGGTTTGCACCCAACACACAGCACCTGCTGCAGGTTTCTGTGGCTGCCTCTCCTGCCAATTCAAACTAGGAACTGTGGATGGATTCCCTCTAGGGAAAAAAAACCCAAACAAATTGTTTTGGCTCTGTGGCTCCAGAGGCATCTTCAGCTGCCCCAGCCAACTCTCACTGCCAGATGTGCTGCTGGAGCTCCCAACAGAGCTGAATCAGCCACAATGCCATGGCTGCCTACAAATATTTCTCCTTCAGTTGTGAGTATCCCTTACTGGAGCCTCTATTGCAATAACATCAATCCCCTACCTGTTTTTCTTACAGACCAATGTTTGTAATTGTGCAGGCATAACACTGACAATATAAAGATTGAAAAAAAAAAAAAGTACCCCCCTGAAACATATAATCATTAACAGGACCAGAACTGAGACAATCATTAGACAAAATATAGAGATGCAAATAATATACTGTACTTTACCAAGCTGCCATTTTTTTGAGCACATGGTCTCCATCATCCAGATGGGTAAAGCTGGTTCAAGCATAGCAATAGCCATGTTTGCAAAGCAGATCGATCCTTAGAGAAAGAAGAGAAGGGGAAAAAATAATAGTAATTATTTATTTTGACTATGAACAAAAGGCTATGCAATGAATGTACATTTTTACATAAAACATCACATTTTTTACAGCCCTACTTGTCAAGCATCACATGCTGATTAACATTAAGTAGAACACAGTGTAAAAATCACTGAAGACTTAACTTTTTATATATTTCTTCTAGAAATTCTACAATAAAGGTTAAGCTATTTCATAATGTGAAAGTTTGCAGTGAGCTTGATGACATTTAGAAAGTTCATGAGGTCTGACTGTTGTACAAATGATTAGCTGAAACTACAATCTTCTGGTCTTTACCTCGTCTCCTGGGGCAATACCAGAGCCCTGTTGTGTAAGAAGCACAGGCTCTGACCCTGTGCCTCTGTCATCTGAGAGATGATGCTTCTACCACATGTGGAGGTCTTGATCCTAAAAATATCAAGAGACAACCACGGAGATGTCTGTCCCCTAAAAATGGGAATTTTCTATCAAGATCCTGTAGCCAGCAGCCAGTAAGGCCATGCAGCAAAGCATGGGTTTGGCTGAGCTTGCCCAGCCCTATGAATTTCAAATGCTTACAGATCTCTTTTGAATTTCTAGACCTTTAGTAACCCAAACACAAAGGATAACAAGTGGTGGAAGTGCTGATTCAGTCTTGCCTGCCAGCTCAGCTCTGCCCTACGCCAGGCCTGCAGATCCAGGCTCCAGTGGGCTTGTGTCATATTTGTCCATCCTCAGCTTTAGTGCAGGGATTATGAAACCCCGCATTATTTCTCTGGATTCAAGATGCCTTTCACACTTCCTCAAAAGACCCTGAGGCAGCCAAAGCTTAACGCAGGGCAACAGGACATGTCCCCTCTGCTTACAAAATGGTTTTAGGAAGTCACTACTGGAAGTGACAACTTGAAATTTATGTTCCCATTTTTCTTCCTAATATTTACAATATCTGAAATTTAGGAAAATATTCTAGACTTTCACAGTCATTTACGATCTAAATTTTACCTTTTTCTCTAAATAATAAAAATCAAAACACAAAAGATTGAATTTGTCTGAGGTCAGAGAAATATTTCTCTTGGAACAAGCTCCTCATCATAAGGTTCAAAACCAAATGAGCACTGATGTCATTCTTTGCTCAAATCTGTCAGAATATATTAGATTGTGTATCCACAATTCCTAAAATGAACTTGCTGGCTCACTCTCTTCCCAGGGCAAGGAGTAACAGTTCAACACTGCTCTGCCCTAAAGAAAAGCCAACCTTTCCACTCGGGTGCAAGCTCCCAGTAGCTTGTCTGTGAGGAGCCCCGGTTACACACCTTGGGGCTGTCCTCCTCAGAGGCAAAATCAGCCATGCTCAAGCAGCTTCCTTGATGCTGGAAAAATAATTCAGGCTGCACCGAGTGCAGTCAGAGGAAGCAGGACCGTTCTGACAAAGATGGCTTAAATAGCAAAGGTCTTATACTACTCTTAACAAACTTCATAAAGAAATGAGAAGCAGATATGCTTGCACACTTTTGTGGCATCTACTTCTCCTTAGGCCAAGAGCTTACCAAAATACTCAGATGAGAAAAGAGAGCACCTGAGCTGGTACTCTGCAAACTCATGTCAAAGTCCAATAAAGAGCATACTACCTTAGCAAAACTTCCCTAAAAGAAGATAAATTTTTTTTTTCTTCATTTTTAATGGACCTGACCTCTCTTTAAAGATTCATGTGTCAAGGACATAAATCCTACATTTTTTCTTCTTTGAATTACATAACATGTCCTGCATTGGCCAGAAAATTGCATCCTCAGCTGGATCCCACCTCTGCAGCCAAGAACCCACTCAGCTTTTGGCAGAGTGCCACAGACATCCCTAGTACTTTTCTGTGAAAGAGCAGGTGCCCAGAGAAAAGCTGTCACACGCATCCTGAAGAACACATGTGCCCATGGTGATATCTGCCTCTGAATCTGGTCATTTAAACTAACTTGTCTGTCCACACAACTTTGTCAGCCAGTAGCACCTAACTTTTCTCTAATCCTTGTCAGTGA
>JAWWEV010000169.1:29564425-29600013 GCA_035583235.1 Hafferia zeledoni | reverse complement strand
TCATTTAAACTAACTTGTCTGTCCACACAACTTTGTCAGCCAGTAGCACCTAACTTTTCTCTAATCCTTGTCAGTGAGGTCTGGCTGCAAGAATGCCCCTGACTTCATTCACTGAGCTCCTCCTGGCTGTGACAAAACACGTCAGCCACGTTTCTTTGGCCTGGGTCAGTGAGTACTGATGGCATGGGTTTCCAAGCATCACCTTTGACACAAGGACAGGTTGTGCTGAGGAGTAATATTGTGCAATTGCTATTCTGACCAACCAAATTGGTCAGAAAGTGCTTGTACATTAAGAATACAAATAATTATGACTCAAGTGGATGAGACACATTCATGAGATTTAGTCTGAATCTATACCATGAAATTAGTGTATCTAAAACCAGACTGGAAGAAACAAATGGGTTAACTGAAAGTGTTAACCCATTTGCAGCATGCCTAAATGTCCCTGGCTTTTACTGGTAGTCAACAAATCAGCTCACTAGAGATGCAGGCAGTTTTTTAATGAGGTAGTTAATTGCCTTAAAAGCCATTCAAAACCTCTAATCTCAATGAGCAGTACAAACCCAGTGGGACTTTTAAACTTCTCTCTAATCACTGCATCTGAACACTGTACACATTGTGGGACACCTACACTGACAGCATCCTTGTGTAGCAGAAAACGTCATCATGGCTTAGATTTGGGGAAATGTGACATGGTGCCTTGACTGATTGTCCCAAGGGATCAGAGCATGGAGCTGCCATCCCAACCAACCTCTTATCCACCCTTCCCTGTTAGCATCAGGATCAGAAATTCCCATCCTAGAAAATAAAGCAAAAAATCCCACCCAACTCCCAGGTAAGGGAGAGCAAATGAAATTTTCAGACACTTTTTAATGTAAATAAAGCAGTTATTTCAGAGCTGAAGCAATTAACATTTAAGCAGTGGATTCCTGGTGCAGCAAGAAAGCTGCTTTAGGTCTGATATGCACTCATAAGCCAGATAGGCTGAAGTTAGAGGTGGTATTTGGCATTCAGCTCTGACAAAAAACAGATTTGGTCTGCAAGGGAAATAAAGCAGGAGAAGAAACTGAGGTTAGAGAACATCAACATGATCTGTACTGTCAAAGGACTGGGCAGCCTCTGTTTTGGGAGGCAGAGACCTGGGGGCTGTACTTAGTCCCTCACATTGGTTATTGAAGGGGTTCTCATTCCCTGGCCACTGATGCCTGGTGAGAGCAGGAAGGATCAGAACAGAGAAAGTCTCTATGATTCTACCTGTCTGTACATCCTTCCTTTCCCTCCTCCTGTTGTGTTCAGCTGCACAGGATCAAAGATGGGAAGGGGAACCAGGAGGCACTGTGCAGGCACATGCAGGAAAGCAGGAGGCAAAAAGAGCCAGGGCAGAAAATGTGTCCCTGACATACAATCCTAAGTCCAGGCTACTTATTTTTCTTCAACACTTCAGGGCTCTGAGACTGCTCAGAGTCTGAAACATTGCTGAAAGAGCTGCAGAGGAGAGCAGCAGAAATTAAATGCCATGCACTGTGTTAAAATTAGGAACAAAGTCCATCTATGCTCTTAGCAGACAATGGGATGCAGTCAAAATAGTGGGATTCATGGTTCTTAGTACCTTTTCCTTTCCTTGGCCAAGACTAAGCTTAGCAGCTAAAACTTAGTAAAACAAAGTACCCATTGTCATATTTTATGGTGTAAACCAAGTTCTGCCACAGACTAAACCTTGGCATGGACTGCATGTAACTGGTGAATATTGGATGAACCTCACCTTGCAACACCTGCTTTGGCCACTCTAAGAGGCAAGTTACAAATTAAATCAATGACAGGTTTTATCTCTTATGACAAGAATTGTCTTTGCTGCTTTTTTCCCCTCAAACACTTTTATTCCTTGGAAAGGTCTTTCAGTGCTCCAAGAATTTCTCAAACAAGAAGTTTTTGTATAACTTTAGTTGCAGCTTGACCATGTGTCTAGTCACAGAGTTAAGGTTGTGATAATTCCCTAAGTTGACCAAGACACAGAAAACCCAAGAAATGCCCGGAAGGATTGCTTTGTTGGACAAGCAAGTTAGGACTAAGAAAAAAAAACAAAACAACAAAACCAACCAAACAAAAACCCCTGTGAAAACAATTATCTGCTTCCAGGTATTTTATCAACATTAGAAAGGGCCAGGCTTAATTACAGACTTCAGAATAAACATTCAACAAAATGCAATGCAAAAAGACAAACTTCCCTTGAGACAGAAAAGACTCACTAGACAAATGATACATGTAATACCAAACGCCATTCACCATTGAACCCAGACCTTTTCTGAAATGCAATCCATGCTCAGGAGACTAAACTCACTCCCTCTTCAAACAGAAACAAAGTTCAGTGTTATTCCCTGTACCTCCCTGTGATGTGCTGGCCATCCCTCCCTCTGAAAGCCTAGCCCTTGCCACTTGCCTCATAGAAAGATTCCCTGGCCACATCTCATTGCCTCAGCAAGCACCTGCAAGTCATCAGTGTCCTCTGAGCTGGAAAGACACATTTATTTCAAAATTTCTGCCTATTGTGTTTCTAGTGGTATATTCATCCTGTATTACCAGCTGACGCTTTGAGCTTTATGTAAAGGAAACCAGCAAATGACAATACTATTAAAGCAGCTCAGCCCAAGGCACCCCAGAAAGCCAGGAACAGCACCAATGAGTGGTTTAAAGAGAAAACAAGGGATCTTGTACCTGCTGCAATAATGATATATGGGTCCTTCAAAAGTGTCAGTAATGGTGTCCCCTTCTGACTCTGTGAAACAAAAGCTTGGGATTAGGAAAGGCAAAGTGTCACCCATTGCCTACAGTGTTTTACCTGAATACTTACTTCTGCCTGTGTTCTGGATGGCTGCAGAACAAGTAGCTGAACAGCTGTGAAAAGAAATCAATAATGTAATATTCCTCCAAGGAGAGGGAGGGATGGTGGGATTATCAAAGGGATACATGGTGGTACTGACTGTTTGTATCCACTGACCTCCATCTAACAGAGCCAGCGCTGCCAGAACCAGGAAAGGAGAACTCTTCCCCACAAACTCATACATGACACTCCCAAAAGGTGGGCCCACTGTCAGGGAAAAAGAAAGCACATAGTTGGGAAGCCAAACCTTTGACTCTGAACAAACATCCCCTGCAAACATTTAGGCATTCTGCTATTGGCACAGAGAGACAAAAATATTTGGGTTAAAAATCCCCACAAAGCTCATTGATCATGACAATAACCATATTCCTCACTCCCCAAAATACTCTTCTATGTTAACAGAACTCAAGCATCTCATAGATTGTTGCTTGACATAGGCATTTGCATAAGGAATGCACTGCTGTGGAAAAAGCTATTCTTAACATGCACCACCACTCTCATCTGGAGACTCCATGGTAGCGTTACATTCAGTGAGACTCCTGCTGCTTTCAGAGCAGTACATGCTTTGGGCTGGCTGGGGAGTGGTTTCTCTTGCCAGCAGAGCCTCCAACTCACTGACCTAACACTCCCATAGCAAGGCCTCCCAGTGCAATTCCCATTGCGTTGCCTCTCTCTTCATCATCCGTGTATACAGTGGCGAGCAAACCCATCCCTACAATTTAAAAGAAAAAAACACAACACAAAATTAAGCATCTGTGTACTACAGTTTATGGTCATCACTTGCCACACCTGCTAAACATTATACAGAAATGACAGAAAGTATTTCTGTATATATAATATATAAATAAAACATAAATATGTATAATCCCTCCTCATAGAATTAACTTTGAAGCAAAAAGGGGCTTGACAATGTGCATGGTCTCCAAGACCATGTTACATTGTGCAGTATTAGTCAGGTAATTTAATAATGCCCTTATTTGCTAGATTCTTTGTCCCTGTCTTTGTCACAGAGCTTTTAGATGATGCTTTTCAAGTAGCAGAAACAAAGCTTTTGGCAAGTACTCACCATCATTTATTTATACTCTGAGTGCATGACACAAAGGTCTGGTGACCACTCATCTGAAATTGTGGTCAGTGCTACCTGTGCTCTGGGCATGAGGTTTTATGCAGAGCTGATTATTTTGTAAATGAGTATTTCAAGTTCAGCATCCAAAATTAAAGGATTCTCTTGACCTTTATCTTCACATGCCTCATTTCTGCATTTAATTGCAAACCTTCATTTCACAAAGGGAAACATGAAGCCTAATTCATTTGTGTTTCCACTTAGATGTAAACGCTTCAGAAGAGTTCTCATAGAAATTAATAATTACGTTTTCAAATCAAGATTTTTGTAGGACTCAGTAAATAAGGTCAACAGCTACACAGAAAAAGAAAACAAAACATTGCACAGTTGATCATTAAGTGAATTCCATCCATCATGTGCATCAAAAGAGCAAAGGTCCTGTGTGGATTATCATGTTTATTGAAAATTGTGGATGACATCAAGCTGTTTGCATGAGCAGCTGGAGAGCTAGTTAAAGAACTGTGTCAGAATTCACAATGAATGTGAGATTTGGGGAAATATTCTGGAAAACAAAACCAGGGGGAAATACAAAAGAGAAAACACAAGGTTTTACACATAGGTAGAAGTGATCACACACAGAGATGCAGAGGAGGAGATGACTGATTAGCAGCAATAGTACACAAAAATTCCTTTGCCTGTGAGGTAGGTGGGATGACTCCCTGTAAGGAGACAGATCTTCTTCCCAGTGCTGGGTCTGGTTTTGAAGAAAGGTGGGAGTGCCCTTAAGACTATCCATAGAAAGTCAATGAGGATGAGCATGAAAAATATCTGTCAGGGACAACTACAGGACTTTCAATTTAAAACCAGAGGAGAACACCGATGTGAGATGTGATAGCAGTCTTGCAATATGAAAGAAGGCCAGAAAGATAAAGATAAAAAACAACATTCTTCATGTTCTCTGAAGTATGGGAAGCAGAAATAAGTTCACATGACAGCAAGAAGCCTTCAGATGAGACATCAGAAAAAAACCCTTCCTGACTGTAACGGTACTTAAGCACAAAGCTGGATGCTGAGGGCATTTCTGGAGGCTTCTGAGATCGTGCCTGTCAAGTGTGCATGAGGAATGACAGATGCTAAGCTGATTCTACCTTCAGGAAGGGGTGGACTAGATGGTCTTTTTACTCTATTTTCTAGGTAGTCTGAGAAAAAAAAAGTCATGTACTCATTTAAGAGCCCACACCTCAAGGTGAACACTTGCACAAGAACTTGGTTAAAGCTGAACAATAATTTTGATTCTGGCTTGCCTTCCCTTTGGAAAGCTTAACTTGTAACCTTAACTGTTGTCAGACAGAAGATGGATTTTCTTGTCTCTTCCTGCCTGTCTTTACTTTCCCCATCCCTGGCTCCTCTTATAAGCCCCTGCCTTCTCTCTCAGCCACATCCCCCTCTTCCCACTACTCATCCAGTTTTCAGTCTCTCTGCTTAACTAGTGCTTGTTGTGCAGCTTCAAGCCCATCTTAAGCATAAAGTGCCCTTTGCTCCCAGGTGGAATGCTCAGTCTGGAGTGTTACACCACCCCAGCTGCCTCAAGCAACATTGTCCAGATGTGGGCTGGAGCAAAATCCCTGCAAAAGGAACCCAGAAGGAATGCAGGCACCAAATTCTTGTTCAGCTTCTACAGAGTTTTTGGGAACCCTGGATATAGGCCAGTCCAATTTGGAAGGGGGGATTTTCCTGAGTAAGCCATAAGACACATTGACTCAACACTTATAATTCACCTCCGTTCCCAAGCCACATTTCTGTTTCTACAGCCATCACAGGGAATTTTTCCAACACTGAAATATTCAACATGAACAAAACATACTTTCTCCACTCTCAATCTCAAAAATGGATAAGTAATTTGGGCTGAAAACCCATATTCCATTTCACCTGCTCATTTAAAAATTAAAAGCTTGTATTGGAAGTGTGTTCCAGGTAAACAGTTCAGACTGGCAGCCAGCATGGTAAGTCCTTGAAAACAAGGTTTTATAACAGAAATTTCAGTGACATACAGAGCTGCTATTCCAACTGCAGTAAGTACCAACATAAGTTCCCAATGACCTTTAAAACTGCTAAAAATGAATTTAAAGTGTTGAAGAAACAGGTGCAGAAATCCCAGGGAGAGTGCAGTTCATTTAGAGCTCTACCTTGCTGCAACCCAAATACCAAGGAAATCTGAAAAGACATTTGCTTTTGAGCTACTTGATATGAAATGGACAAGAAAAAATACATGAAAATGGCTTAATTAAATATTTTTGTATAAATTATTAAAAGTGCAGCCAAAATATAATTCAGAAAATGACTGAATCATCTGCATTTTACTCTATCAACTCTTCTCTTACCTGCCACTGAAGAACAGGAGGAACCTACTCCTTGAAGGGACCTGGCAATAAACAGTAAGGCATAGCTTCCAGAGAAGGCAAACACTACAGAAAAAAAAATAGAGGCAAATTTTTTAAATTAGGTTAACTCTAACTAGGTTAAAAAGTTAGATTTTTTGAAACTGTCACAAAAACTTCCTACAATTTAGTCAAGTGTTTACAGTGACTTGTGCCACTTCCAATACTAACTGCATTATTTTCTCTTATTGCATTTAGGTGTGTCAGTGTTGAATTGCTCTCAGGTGTCTAAGCCTCAGGTAACACAGAATGCAAGCCTGAAGGAGTTTTAACTAATTACTTAGGATTTGATTACATCCTGCTCTGATTCAGCTGCACACAGAAGGAGTAATAAGTCTTTTCTTGCCAGCCTTCCTTCTCCCCTCTGCTTCCTTTAAGGCTGCCCAGTCTGAAGCTCCAGGCACTCAGAGAAGGCGGAATGTAACACGCACCCTACTCAATGCACTGGTGTTTCCTCCACTGAGTGAGTGGGTGGTGAGAGGTTTTCCCCTGGTGCTGCCAGCCCCACACCAGATGTGTGCAGCACAGCTGGCTGAAGGTGCAGGGGAGCCAGATCCACCATTCAAGGGCTGTATCATGTTTCTGGTTCTCCCAACAGCAGATAACCAGAGAAACTGCACCAGAGGAAGTGCCATTTTTTTTTTCCCCAAGAGATTTAACCCCAGGCTTTACTCTCAGCCACTGTCTTTTGGAACAGAGCCCCTGGATGTTGCTAAATTCCCCATCCACAACACTGGAAAATAGGAGTGTCTCAGAAACCCAGACACATCTGGGTTGTAGAGTCCATGTCATGGTCAGTGTCATTAAATCTACAGTGAGTTTGTAAAGGTTTTTTGCCATCTGTTGGCCATCTAAGGAATTTTGCCAGACAGGTTACAGCTGCAGGAAGATGTCATGCACCAACTAAACACAAGATCCATGTGCACTTTTCCCACCTGCCCTATGGTATTGTGCCTCTTGCACTTTTCTGCAAATCTTAAAAAATTCCTACTATACGGACAGAGAAAAACCAAGAAAAAATAAAGGAAGAAAGGATGTCAGCAGATCAGCAGTTCTGTCCTCTGCCATGGATTAGGCTCACTACTCTTATCTACATCCTAGCCAAAGTTTACCTAACACTGCAGAGCTGTCAGTGATGTTAAGACCAGGTCATCTGCTGTAGCTCTTTAGTCTCCCTGATGATACAGTTTTAAGATCATAGAATGGTTAGGCTTGGAAGGGATCAACTAGTTCCACCCTCCTGCCATGGGCAGACACCTTCCACTAGACTAGGTTGCTCAGACCCCCATCAAACCAGGCCTTGGATACTTCCAGGGCTGGGGCATCCAAAACTTCTGTGGACAATCTGCCATTATTCCTTCTCTTATATACACCAGATGTGGAAAACTGTTTGTTCCCTTCCCTTTTTTGTCATGGACTCTCATATATCTTACATCATCTGCCTTCTGAGGCAAAACTGATTCTTTCACCATTCCTCACAGGCTTCTAATGATCCTTGATGTTCTCTGTACTCTTTCTGTCTGGGCTACAGCTTTAAATGCCAGGTCAAAACCAAACACAGAATAGCAGCTGAAGCCTTATCAATGCCATTAGAGCAGACAAATTATCTCAGCTGACTTGCAGGCTGTGCTCCTGTTTGCACATCCCACAGTGATGTTTAGCAACGCTGTGGTGCTGTTGACTCATTTGCTCCTCATGAGCCACTGCAGCCTCACGATCTTTCTGATAAGCCCCCACAATATCTGGATGTCAAGGACCTTATAAGACAGCCCTCTCATGGCTGTCTCTTAAAACAGTCTCTTAAAACCATCCCAGATTACAAGAACCTAAAAGATTCAGCTAAGGAAGAGACCCACCGAGGTGGGATGGAAGGTCATGATTCCTTAGAGCATGTTCATAGGAGTGGACTTGTTTAATCTCATCAATAACACCATGCACATGGAGCAGACACCCCTATATTTTCCTCGGAAATCAGTCCCTATACATCAACAAGAATTCCTAGTGACAATTATTATGGATTACTTATCTAAAAGTTGTGTCTGGGCCAGACTGAGTAGGATGTGGACACTTACTGATTGTCGACACAAACATGATGCAGAAGCCAGCAAACAGTGGAATCTGGTAGCCTATTCTGGAAAACAAAAGGAATATTTCACATTTCCGAGGTTGTCCCACTGAGGTTTTGAGTTATACTTACTCACATGAGTTCACACACGTCAAAACCCCAACCTGTAGTTCCTCGGTAGGTTTTGAACTATTTATTGTGGAACACATGATCATATTTGTGCATGTTACAAATGTCTTTTCATCTGGCACAGCAGACTTTGTATCTGAAATCCCTGGAAAAAATCCTTCTCATTAGAATCTGATTGCTCTGTTCTTGTTCTGCCTTAATTGTTCCCATTAAAAGCCCTCTGGGTTCTCCATGAGGTTGCCAAAGATATGCCAAGGGAAGACTTGTCTGAGCATTCTGAACTTTGAAATATCCCAGTCATGTTTCAATACTCATCTGTTTCCATCCTCAGGAGACAATGACCATAATGACACACAGTCGATCCAATGGCTTTTTACTGGAAGAATTTGTCATCAGCTTTTCTGGGAGTTCTGCCTCAGCCAGGAGCACTGGAAGGGTCCCAAAGTGCCTGACAATAATATTTTTGCTTTCCATGGGTTTAGGAGTAAAAATGAAGCTGATCAAAGCTGTCTTCATCAGCCCACTTCTTCATTAGGACTCTAAACAGCCTGTAGAAATGCCTGGTTGCTCTAAGTATTTTCACATTTCCAGGAAGTAAACAATTTTCTGGCTGAAAAGTAAATGCCTTTTTTTTTTTTTGTCAGCTAAAACTTCTACAAAAAAATTCACAATATATTATTTTTCACACCATTAAAAGTCTATCCTAGAGTCAAAACCCAGTTAGCTTTTAAGACAGACTGTATATTCTATTCAGCACATTTTCTTCACATCTTTTTCTGTAGGATTGTGCATCTCAAACGTATTTGACAAGACATTATTTAATGGCTAAATTCTTCAACAATGGATGATGCTTTTCAAATGAGTACTTTCAAAGCATTTCAACTTCCAATGATTTGACAGTATTGGGCATTTATACCGGCAGCATTGGCTGAAGTGGGTCAATCAAAGAATGGAAGAGTCTATAATGGCCCTTTTAATAATAGCAGTCATGACATAGACAAACCAAAAATAATTATTCTGAGCTTTGGAGGTTTTAAAAATTTTTTTTATACAATTAAGGGCTCTGAATAATGGAAAACTCTCTGAAGTGCAGGGTTCAATGTTCACTGTTTGTCTTATTGCAACATTTCCGTGAGTTTTGTGAATGGAAGAATTCTAGAAAGCACATTCCTACATGCCAAAGAAAACTCAAATGAAGAACAATTTTGCCTTAAATATCATCACTACATTAAAATACGACAAAAACATAGTACACTGATTCCTCCTGTTGAGATTTGTAAGTATTATTGCAAATATCCAGCAGAGACTACTTCACTTACTCATGTGGTACTTAACTGGACTGGTATCTCCAAATTAAATCCTCATCAAAAAATTTCTTTATGGCCTTAGGATAATAATTTTAATCTCTCAGCACCATGACATATGGCATATAAGAGAACAATGCTACCTTTTTTGTCTGTTTTATTTAAAGTGAATTATTTTTCTAAGCCTGTCTCTTCTCTTGCTGTGTGTGTAGTAGATACCACACGATGGGATATTTGTCTCAACTGGTGTTTCTCTGTACCTGAGGAAATAAAAATTGTTTGTCACCAACTTCTTGCCTGTCTCAGAGCTGAAGTGAACACTTTCCTTCCTAGGTGGAACAGGCCACAGAGAGCTTGATCATAATTGCTTTGATTCTGAGGTTTTCCATTTAAAAAAACACTGAGAGAAGAATTGATTAAAAATCCCAGACCTTGCAGCTATGGATAGTGCTGGTGGTTACTGTTATCTTTCTTTGTAGTATGAAAGCAGAAGGTGAATGTCCTTCTGCCTTCTCCCATCACAAAGTAAAGTAGGATTTTGTCTGCCAAGGCCATTCCAGAGGTATCTGGGATGGACACTGTGAGGGAACAATTTGCTTTCAGTACAGAAATCAAGCAATTCTTAGACTTGTCACAGCTTCTTTGAGACAGCAATTTGTTTCTGCTGCAAGTACACTGAATTAAAATTCAGGTGTTTGCATGATGTGAAATTCCATCCAAATTGGCTCCCACATTCATGTTTCCATCACTAAATCAGAGACATGAGCTGTGAGATCTTCCATAAACACTGAGAAGTGCTATCTCACTGGTTCTAAATGATACTCTATCAATATAGAGGAGATTTCAACTCTTCCAACAGGCTTCCTACTCTTGGGAAGTTTCTGGTTGTTGAAGGCAGTAAGAAAACAGGTATTTTGGAGGTCACTTTTCCTGCTCAGTGAAATACTGTTCAAGCATTGCTGTTAATTTTTGCAGCCACAGAAATTATTCTTCCTTTACCTTGGTCAAACAGTTTCACAGCAAGGTGTGAAGTGATACGTAACAGAGGGTGATAAGGGCAGAACTGGAGCACAACTCACTCCTACTCTTGCTACCCAACACACCACGATGCTTTTAGCAAAGTCTGACAAGTACCTTTTCCTTCACACAGAAGTAAATGATTTCAGAAATAAACTCTATGTGGGAACAGAGAAATTTCAGACAAAGTCTGCATTGCCAGTGATCCATCACACAAAATGATGCAAAGGTTTACAGGTCAGCACTGGGCATGCATTTGTGGTGAGTTTAACAAATCATTATAATCCTCTGGAATGATAAAAATTCCTGGAGCTTCACCCACAATGTGGAGATGAACGATTCTGATGTGCTGCCCCTGCATGGAGTTGCTGAACCTCTGGAAATCATGGTTCCTCTTGCTCAGGGGACAGTCTTACCCACATCCAGCTGAGATTTAGTTAGTTATGCAGGTTGTCCTTTCCTGCATAATCTTAACAAACCCTGCCTAATCTTAACAGACTCTGCCTCTTAGCAAGCCCTGCCTGCACCTGAAATAGCAGCAATAATTAGTTGGATTTGTGCTATCACAAATGTCTAATCTGCAGCTGCGTTCATTGAGCTGTACAGATATTAGAGAGCACAGATCAAGATTTTTTGCTGAACTATTACGCTATACAATTAGTCAGTGATTCTGTCTCTTGGTCCTGGGCCATTCATGTTCTTGCCACATGAAACTTGTGACTATGCAGATTCTCATTCTGGGACACAACATGGTATACTCCCTCCCAGCTATCCCTACATTTTGTTCTTCTGCATGTGTTCAACAGAAAAGAATATTACAGCCTGTCTTCTCTTTTCTTTTTTCTTGTTATCATGCCCCAAGCATGTAATTTTCTTGGCCACTCCTTTCAAAGCCCTCCAAGCGATTCTGAAGGAGAGTCCAGCATGTTTCACCAAAGTTACCTGCAGCTGAAACTGCTTCTTATAAGTATTTCTGACCTCTGAAAAACTCTGAGTCATTAGTTGAAGGAGGGAAAGGAGATGCAGAATGCCCAAATGAACTCCATTGCAATCCAACATCTGCCCCAGATTGAGGGACCCTTAGAAAGTGATTTATACCTATTAACAAGATTACCCTAGAGTAAGACAACAGATTGGTGGTTCTGTGTGACAGTAAAATAAAGGTTGCACTGACCATGTTAGCAGCTGTGGATTATTAGAGCCTAATTATCCATTACAGTGCTGCAAATCCACTGATTCCAACTTTGTTGTCACACAGCTCCGTGGGTACCACTGTGAGCTGCCCTTGCTAGGTCTGTCCTGGCTGGCACTCTGGCTGTCTTCTTCACTGGCAGTGAAGACTGGGGAGGATTTATGGCATGAAGAATGTGTTCCTTGAGGTTATGAACCAATGAACTACATGAAGGTAAGGAAGAATCTGTAGGGTCAGCAGGAACAGGGTGTGTGGTCTGTGCTCTCCTCAGTTCCATGGTCCCTGCTGGAGCACAGGGCAGGCAGAGGGGTCAATCCCCCCCAAAACCTGAAAGCGAACCTTACATAAGAACTGAACTGTAGGCAGGTAGTTACAAATGCTGCTTATTTCTCTGCCTCATTCTTTGTATGTATCTTGGTCATGAACATCTTGTGATTCTTGTCCCTCTTTCTCATGAGAAGAAGTTCAAAGCTGTAGTCAAGCTGGTGTAAATATAATGATTAAATATCTTTTAATTTTTAATGATTTTTAGGCTAATATGGATAAGCACAAGGCTACAACTGCACATTTTTTCAGACTGATACAAAAGGGAGAGAGAGACATGGCAGCAGAGACATTCATTGGCTCCAGTGCATTGAGATGTTAGCACAGCTGGGCTCAGAGCCTTGTACAGGGAGCTTGGTAAGAGTGGGAAAAAGCAATGGGGTAAACTGTAGAACCACAGAAGGTCTTGGGTCAGAAGTGTTTAGAAGTGTTCACCAAATGTATTTCACTAATATATTCCTTCGGATAAAGTGAGAGGGCTGGTAAGCCAGGCCCAAATGAGAATTAGGAATACTTTATTCGCAATACTAGTCTGGACTAAAACACCAATATAAAATCCTGACTGGTAGAGTATCAGAAGTAACATACCTGTTTGTCAGTGGCCCTATGAAGGGGTTAGTCAGGAGCTGCACTGTTGCTTTTGAAGCAAACAAGAGACCAACCCGAACATTTTCATTCAGCAGCTCCTTATCATCCCTGGGGCAGTCAGACGGGGAAGGAGTCACATTTACTATCATTTGTTCTGTCTGAGTCTGATGCAACTCTCTGGGTCCTGTCTTATCAGATTCATTTCCAGTAACCATCGTTGTATTGTCATAGTAGGAGAAGATGCTCTGAAAATTGTCCATTGTTGCTGAAAGTAGGTTAGGCTTAGTAGTCTGGATTTCTGTGGCATTTTTCTCATGTTCGATGCTGTAAAGGTAACTGGGAATTATTGGCACTGGAAAAACAAATAAAACACATTGGCATCTTACTATAAGTTTATTTGTAAATAGAATCACCAAATTTTCTTGCTTACTTTGTCATTGATTAGGAAATACTAGGCTTTTGTACAGATCACATTAGAACTGAAAGGAGTTTGCTCAAGGGAAAAAACACACTTATAACTGAGAAGTGCAATTTAAACCAAAAAGTTCTATGACATTAGTCTTTTTTTTTTTCAGTTTTCATAAATTTTCTGTACAGACATCATTAAGCAAAATATAAGTATCGAAACCCATATATGAAGTCTCTCTGTTGCTCATTACTGCAAAAATCCTTTTATTAGGTTATGAAAACATGAATGATGAGAAGACCATTGGAAATCTTATTAAACAAAAATAGTAAAAAGAAACCACAAAAATACTGATAAGTAACAGCCATAAGAAGGAAAAATAATATTCCTATATTAAGTAATCAGAACTAATGTGCTGATATTTGCATATCTCATTATTTTTAATAACATACAATGAGAAGATCAGTCAGAAGGAGCCTTCTTTATATGCTTCATGAAATTAGCTGCAATTTAATTGCATTAATATGTATCTCAGAAATTAGCACTTCAGAATTTGTAAAAGCAGATGTCAGGTTCATTTATTTTAACACTTGTGACAGAATCACCCCCTCCCATCTTGCACCTCTTCCTGAAACAGTCCACCCTCTCAAGTCTGAAAATTATAATAGTTTCTAGGGCTTCTAGCATACATATTACTAAATGAGTAATTAAATAGTAATAACTTTTTAAAGGAAGTATATTCATGTTAAAAAAAATCCCAAATCAACTTATTAAAAATAGATAAGTTTTCAGCTTTTAGCTTCCAAGCTGAAGCCCCCCAAGAAATTCAAGAGTCTGATTCAGAAGCTGACTCTGCAGCATCATCTGAGAGCTGGCTCTGCACAGACCGAGTCACTTCTGAGAGAATCATGTGCATTCATGTGTGTGTTTGTGTGTACACACCCATGAGCCACCGGTTTCCCTCAAGCCTTTCCTTTAAATTCATATAAACATTTGAATATGAGGACTTCTAAAACTACCAGTGAAAAATGTTCAGCTGTTTTATTTGAATAGATTCCTGAATCTTGACACTATGCCGCTGAAGCCATTAAAAGTTGCATCTTCAACTTTGATCAAAACTTGGATTATTTTATTAAACCAACCCATAGAAGTGCTTTTCTTAAAACCCAGTTAGATAGCTTTCTTATTAACCTATCATTTTAAGACCAATATGGGAGAAAGAGGAGCTATCACAAGGAAACAGACATCTCCAATGTTATCTAGCCTGTTGTTTCAGTTGCTTGACCACAGGAGTAAAACTGATGATGAGCTAAAAATACCGTTGTCTGTCGTTCTGTGAAGTATTAGTGGTGTTTAGTAGGAAAAGAAAAAAAAAAAAGACCTCTTTATACCATTCCTTATCCGGCAATTGATATGGAAATAAAGCAAGACTTTGATGTCCACGGCAGTGTGTTTGCAATGCCTAGAAAATTATTTGTGTTTAAAAAAACAAAAAACAGTGCTTGAAAATGCTGGGTTTGAGAGCATTAATCAGGCATTCAGCGAGTACATCTGTCACTGGAGATTATTTCAAGCATAAACAGGGAGAGGAAAATAAACCCAAGCCCATTCCACCTACCGACCACGGTCAGCAGCATGTTGTCCAGGAGCAGGGCGATGAAGACGATGAGCAGGATGAGTTTGCGGGACTGCCGGCTCTCCCGCAGCCAGCGGAGCAGCCCGAGCTCTCCCCAAGCCATGGTCCGGCTCCGGCTGAGGACACACAGAGGCCGTCGGGGCCCGCCGGGGCCGGGGGGGACACGGGCGGCAGCCCCGCTCCCCGCACCGCTCCCCGCACCGCTCCCGCTCCGCTCCCGCCGCACCGCCCCGTCCAGCCGCTCGCTGCCAGTCAGCAGGGCAGGAGCGGGGAGGAGGAAGAGGAGGAGGGGAGGGCGAGGAGGCGGCACCTCTGGTCCCCTTGTGAGCCCAGGGAGCGCTGGAAGCGGCGCGGGGCGGGGGGGACTCCCTCCTCTCCCCTCCGCGCCTCTGCCTCCCCACCCCAGGCAGGGATGCTGCGGGGCAAGCAGAGGGCTGCGGGTCCGGCTACGGAGCCTTGCCAGAACCTCTGTGTGCCCACCGAGTTGTGCCAAAAGAGGTATAGAAAGGGGAAAAGTCACTGCTGATGCACCTCAGCACACGTCAGTGTGGCGTGTTGGCGAGGCACATGGAACAAGTGCCACTGATTGATTCTTTTCCTAAAATTAGGAAGTCTATAAAACCATAGAACATGTTCAATTGGAAGAGATCTATCAGGATCATTGAGTCCAATTTCTGGCTCTGCAGGACTCCTTGTTCAAATGCCTCTTGAACCCTGTCAGGCTTGGTGCTGTGACCACTTCCCTGGGGAGCCTGTTCAGTGCCCGACCACCCTCTGGGTGAAAAATTTCCTCCTGATATCCAATCTAAACCTCCCCTGATTCAGCTTCATGCCATTTCCTCGAGTCACTGGTCACAAGAGTGAAGGGAGCAGTACTTGCCATCCCAGTTCTCTCACGAGGATGTTGAAGACCACAATGAGGTCTCCCCTTAATTTTTCTTGTCTGCTCTGCTTGGCAATCCAAGTGTTTGACTCAGCCTTATCAATTTCTTCTCAACTTATACTGGAAAAGAGACTAACCACATTGAACTGACTGAGAAACCTGTATTAACAAAGGTTTGAGTTCTTGAAAAACTTTTATATCACTTTTTTATATCACACTACTTTCTTTCAGTAACCCAGCGCTGCACTTTGTGAACTATTCTTTGCTGCACTGTCTTCACTGAGCTTCACTTCTGGAAAAGCCCATTGAATGGGAGATGAGTCTCTGAAGCAGTTCGATAGTCCCAGATGCAAACATCACTCTGAAGGTAATGACATCATCACTTCCAGTCGCTTATTTCTGTAGATACATTACCTGCTGTGCATGTTAATCAGTTTAGTGGTGTCCATTTTCACTGTGATGTGATTTCACTACTAATTCAGGTTCCTTAGGAAGCAGTGCTTATGTTGGTGCCTCTGTGGCAGAAGTCATTTCACCCTGTGAACACACAGTTTGAGAACAAAAGACATTTGAACTGGAAATTTGCCAATGTGAGTAACAGTAGAAGATAATTGTTTAAGGTTTAAATTGCTCTCTTAGGTCTTAATCCATCTCTGGGTGAAGTTTAACAGGCCTTGGGAATGGGAGTAAATTTTCAGTACAGTGAGTTATTGGCTATACACAGATGTTTCTGAGAAGAATCAAAAGTGGGAGAGGATGTGCTGAGAGCTTATCTCTCTTATTTGCATGCAAGTAGTTTTGATTTTTTTTGACATGTCCCCCGTTATTATTTTACTATGGAACCTGTTATGCTAGCACATGACAAGTATCACCAAGGCTATTAATAAGATATTGATTCTTGAAAATATTGATTCTTTTTCCTCACTCCCTTTCCCTGGGAGGGACCCCTTTGACTCTGTATTGGGCAGTTGGCATTTTGCCAAGCTAAACCATAACATAAATAAACCCTGAAATATAGTTCCAAAGCATATATTTATTTAGAAATAAAATTTTTGAGGACTTCAAAATGTTTACCTCTAAGTCAAACACCTTTAAGCCCTTAGGGCACAGGTTTAAAGACATGGAGCATCACAAAGCTGATAATAAAGAAAACTGTTTTGATGTGTATAAGGCTCTCAGGCTTTGGCACACTAAGTTGCTGATTGTCCTGAGCCCCTTCTGTTGTGCCATAGAGTTTGTGTAGCCTAGAGACCCACACAGACAAATAAAATAGCCATAAACACCCAAGCAATGACACTGCAAATGGTCACCAACCGGGAAATTGTGTTGGAGAATAGTATTCATTAGCAGTCAAAATTTTGACCTCAGCTGAAAATTCCTCTGACTCAAGATGTCCTGGATACCCTCATGGGAAGCGGCACAATGTCATTCATCAGGAACTGTAGCGATAGGACAAGGGGAAATGGCTTCAAACTGAAAGGGAGTAGGTTTAGATCAGATTTTAGGAGGAAATTTTCCCTGTGAGTAGTGAGGTCCTGGCACAGGTTGCCCAAAAAAAGCTGTGACTGCCCCATCTCTGGAAGTATCCAAGGCCAGGTTGGATGGGGCTTGGAGCAACCTGGGCTAGTGGGAGGTGCCCCTGCCCATGGCAAGGGGGTTGGAATTGGATGATCTTTAAGATTGCTTCCAACCCAAACCATCCAATGATCCTGTGATTCTGTTGTAAGCACCAGGGAGAAGTGGCATTTTGCTCATTTGCCTACAGGTTCCTTAAATGCTGAAATTTAGAAAAAACAGTTCTATTTCTCACAGTCTAGGCTGAAAAATGCACTACCTTGCTGGCTTCTTTGGTAAAAATAATCCCTTTTAAAGCTGTCACTTTTTAAGATTTACATTTATTTTTAGTGCTTAAAGTTTAATTTGCAGTAATTCATAATTAACTTAACTTGCTGTATGAATTAATCATCTGCAGTTATTGCTATTGGGGAAAGTTCCTGCTATAAATAATTCTTACAATTTAAATTGGAAGACATACCTGGCAGCTTATGTTTTACTAATAACAAGTAATATACTTAGTCAGCTTTTTCACCCTTTGCAGCTCTTTCCAGACTTTTTTAATCTATGCCCGACAGTCATGCTACTAATTACTCTGTGGTAAGATGTGTGGTCCTCAGTTCCACTGAATAATGCATCTCCTCTTCTCCAGGCATTGGGGGTATGAATTGTATTTTACTCTGCCATATAACCCACAGAAAGTGGATGTGCAAATGTGTATATATATATGTAATATTCAGAGGTGAAGACAGAAAAGGCAGAAATATTGCTTTTAAGAGAATCACTTATCAATTAATCTATAATGTTAAACATTTATTTAGCTGAACAACTGTTTTGTGATAACCAGATCTGACACTACCAGAGGATAATTTTTTAACCTGGAAAGACTCAAAGTGGAAAAAAGTTTTGTGGGAGAAGAGAGATTACACAACTCATCTGCCTCTGCTGAAAAGGAGTAAAATATAATTTGCTCCCCTTTGCACAGAAAAAGTGGTGTCAATTTTAATGTCAGAATATAGGGCAGAAATTTCCCTGTCCACCAAGAAACTGTACAGGAAGTTGTTAGAGATGTAGAAAGGCTGTAGTGTAAGAGGGGTAGATGAAGATATGAACATAAATAGGTGATGCTTTGTTGTAATGTTTATGGAAAATTATAGACTTCCAGAAGTGTCATGGGCAAAATCCTGGACCACAATACATAATGACATGGGCTACCTATATGCAGTAAATAATTTAACCTGTTAAATAGCAAAGTTGTTCAAGTTACGACACTTATTTTAAAATATTGTTCACATACAGTCTTGACCCAAAATAGCAATGGCGGTCTGAGATGGTTTTTCCTTCAGATTTGCTCTGTACCATTTGAACTGAAAACAAACAAACTCAAGAGCTGATATGGCTGGGAAACAGTATTGTAAGGATTTCAGTGAGAATTTGGAATTCTCTTTCTGTTTCAAAGCTGGGACATTGCATTCTACAACACAACATCCCTCCTCTAAAATTCACTTTTTAAACTATTTTGCTGTTCACAGTAGAAAAAACATTTGATGCTTCTGGAGTTGGGGAACTGGTTGAGCAGAAAAACAGTGCTTACCATGCTCCCTATCCAAGCCCCTGGAGAAAACACACGGCCTGGAATATTAAAGATAGTGTGTTATAGCATGAAAAGAGTATTTAGTTATAGATGGGGAAGTATTTGTCTACATTTGTGGATACAGCAGCTAAAGTAATGGCACAATTAACACGAGCAATGCTTTATCAATGGCAATGGTTTCTTGTTATGCCAGGTGTACCCTCACCTTTTAGGCTTGCTTGAAAATTTAAGCTAGAGAAAGTGAAAACTGATGAAAGGGGTCAGCTGTCAACAGTGGCCCTGATTTCTCCTCCGGTCTTTCCATGCTGTGTTGCTATTGCCTGCCTGTGATAGGAAAGGAGGGAAAGGCTGTCCCCTTCAGACCCACACCCCAGAATATCATCATTTTTCCGCTGGTTTTTTGCACCCAGAATACTTCTCATTCCTGAGAGCAAACATTAGCAGGATCCACATGATACTGAGGATTTAATGTGTCAGTCCAGGAGAGCCATCACACTGCAAGATGGCCAAGGAACCTGGTTTTAGCATTTGTGTGGCTTTGTCGAACTGCTCTGGTGTTACTGACCACAGGCTAGGGACGGAGAGATGTAGCTCTGACACGTTTCATCTGACAAGAAAAGTGGCTCTGCCAAGCACATTAAAAGCTGGGAAATAACTAGGCTAAATAATGCCTTATTTTATCTGTTCTTTCCAAGCTGGTATTCTGTTTGCAGTGAACACAACCCTGAGGGCAGCCCAATGTTAACTCCATGATCAATGGAAAGACATGTTGGCCTCAGTTTTACAAACCTAATTATTTTCTTTAGAAATCCGTCTGAAACTAAAAGGCATCTGACAAAAAAATCTTTCCTATCTCTGGAGCTTAGAGGAATTCAGTCATTGCATGTAAATTGCATTTATATTGACCACTTGTCTTTTGAAGTCTGCACCTTCTAGCTGGCTTTGCAAGCCCCTCTAGGCACAAACTGTGAACTCCATATATGAAGAAATATGGTTAGTAATAAGAATGCAGTATATGTTTGTATTTATACACACAAAAGCATATGTAAAGGGATGGAACAGGGGGGGTTGTGTGTAAGATGCCCCTGTCCATCACTTTCTCAGGTAATGGTGCACAACCCACTCACCCTGGGAAGTCTGAAGGCAAAGCAGAGGGTGAGCAGGTGGTGGGGAAAGGAAACAACAGCTTCTCCTTTGATGGCCAAGCTTCAGAGGCAAACACCTTCTGGCTTTTTCAGACCAGGTGTCAGCCTTCAGAGTAACTAAGAGTGTATGGAAGCCTTCAAGTGAGTTTGGTTTAAGTAGTTTCTAACCTTTAACATCTGTTGGCTGGTTAACAGATTAACTAGATTTCAGAAACATCAGAAGTGTTTGCCACAACATAGCCCTACATCAAAAAGTGGATTCAACATCTTCTTTCTGCTGGCATATAGCACATGACCTGCATTAGCACTGATTAGTTTTGGAGACCTGGCCAAGGCTGAGTGCATGAATGCAGGGTCCTCCTAAACAAAAGAGATTCCAAAAGTGAGGCTAGGCATGTTGTAAGTATGATGTGCATTCCCTGTCAGCTGTGGGGTGGGTGGGAGATAGGAAATGCTCAGAGACAGCAACAGTCATGAAGTGTAAAAGGTGCACAGGAGGAAATATATAAAGTGGGAATGCTGGGCAGGGAAATACTTTTGCCAGGTCTTGAATCAGTTAAAGGGAACATCCAGCTTGAAGTTAACACAAGGAGCTCTGGGTTGGATGGGACTTTGAGCGAACTGGTCTAGTGGAAGGTGTCCCTGCCCATAACAGGAGGATTGAAATGAGATGATCTTCAAGATCCCTTTCAACACAAGCTATTCTATGAATTTATGGCTGTACATTCATGACATAACTCAAGAGTTACTGAAGGGGGTTATCTGAAATGTTGGTCTCCAGTAGAGGACATAGCTGATGGTCTGGGCAGACTCTCTTTCTGTGTACCCTTGAAACTGTCAAGAGTGAAAAGATTGTTCCATATCTCTGATAGAACTGTAAAACTCTTTTTGGCACACTGAAGGGTGTGCAAATAAAGAGAGAAAGATGGGTAAAACATATGAATAGGCATTTCAGTTCAGTTGCTGGGCTGTCACAATAAACACAATGTGTTGCAAGGGGCTGAAAGCTGTATCAAGGGTCCTGGCTTGATAACACCCTTGGTTGTTGGGGCTCTCCTGACTGGGATTTTCATCCTTACTTTTTCCATGGCAGACAGGTTACCATAATATCCCCCAGTGTGGCAAAGATTACCTGTTCCAGGGCCTGTTGGCTGACTCAGCCATATCCATGGACCATTGTAAAGGGACCTCCAGTTGCCATGGGGTGTGTGGCTGTTGTTGGCACCTGACTTCACACCACATCACAAGGGCATGGTGGTCATGTCAGGGCTGCCTCAACAAGTAGTGGGATATCTGTGACTTCTTGTGGAGTCATTCCTTGTTCTTTAACACAGTTTTAGCACTGCTGACCTCTGCTTGTGTAAAAATGTTAAACCAAGCTGTAACTTCGTCTTTTTAAAGGACTAGTTGAGTGTCAATAAAATAAAATTGTGTTTCTTTTGCCATGTTAAAGAATTATGATGTTATAGTAAAATCCCTCAAATATGCAATAATTATGAGTGGAAGAGGTTCCAAAAAGTTATCCTACTTCATTAACACTTAAGAGCCAATCCCATCCATCATGGAAAGTGGATCCACTCTAAAATCCTTGAATTGCCTGCCAGGCCTACATCTAAATATATTATCCTGGAATAAACCCTGTGGAAAATTCATAATGGAAAACAAGCCAACCACACAGAGCAGGTGTGACCTGCAGGCTGCTGAATACTGTGATTGCTTCCCATAGATTATAATTTTAGCAACACCTGGGCTGAATGTGCTGTGCTGATGCAGCAGCCTCATGGGTCCTAATGAAATAATTACAGGATAAGACCACAAAGAAACATTCAGACCCTGCAAGAAAACAAACAACAGTAAAGCAGGAACAAAGATACTAGATTAGCTGGGAGACAAAAAGCTTTTGTATGGCCTTATTTCTAGTGCTGTCATAAATGAAATCTCTACAGACTTGTGTGTAATATATTCTGTACAAGTGCAGCCAATGAGAAATGTCAACTGCCTGGTCTGGAGGGAATCACAGTAGTTTTACAGAAGGACAAGGCCTTATATAAAATATCCTGGTCTTACAGGAAAGATAGGAGGGCAGAGGAAGATATTTCTGTCACCTACCTCCTTCCCTTCTGGGCTCCCTTAGAGCTCAGGACAGGGTGACAGACACCTTCAGAGGGTGCCTGCCCTTGATGAAGCCTGAACTGCCCTCTGAAATGCCCTCTGTGGCTGCTTCTCTCTATGCCAACCCATACACCTTGGGACAAGTCACCAAACCACAACATAATCACTCGCTGCCTCAATATAAAGTGTGTAACACTCCTTATCTAATCTCCAGTAGACTCACACAGCCTTTTTATTTAACATATATAAGTTATCTTTGAAATTCTTCCACCAAGGATGTCCTGAAATAACCAAGTTGTTTTCTTTTATTTGAAACTATCTGGCAACAAACACAACAAAAAATCTCTAATGAACATGAGAAAAAAAAAAACAACAACAAAGGAAGTGTATATCAACAAATAGGAATAATGTGCCTCTCACAGATAAACCTAAAAACACAAGGGTTTTTTCCTTTGGGAAGGGGATACAGGTCAAGTTGAAAGATAGATTGGTCAAATGTACCAAGAAATAAATACATTCAAAATTAATATGCATGATTGTCTCTAAAATATCTGAAGGTTAAAAATTGACTTTGAACAGCTCTGAATTCTTGCAAAATTCAGTTTTGAGATTGTTCTGAATATTGCAGTGAAGTATAAGAGAAATGTGGGGTGTATGAATTCTATCTCTCAGCTACATGTGACTCACTCTGGATGTCCTTAGACACCTGGAACAATCCATAGACTTATTCCCTCACCCATTGCTAATGGATGAAAGTCAAGAAAGATTTCTACTCTAATACTTCGACAGCCCAAACAGTTACTTGCATGTATAATCCCTGACTTCAAGATATGACTTTGCAGGACTGGATCTAAAGTGTGCTATCAATAAGTATTTAAGTATTTGAAAAAAAAACGTTTTCTGAAAAGTGCTCTTTCGTGCAACCTTTAATTAAAAATCATGTTTCTCTGGATTATCTCTCCAAGAGTCAATGAGGAGACATAAACTGAGTTTATATACTACATGATCTTGCTGAATTATAATTCCTATCATAGAAAAACATGATTCATAATTTATGATGACTGAAACCCTTTGCTTCATCAAATCAGCCATAATCTCTTAGATACCTGCATATGTGACTAGAAATTCTATAGTAAATTTCTTCAGCCAAATTCCTTTTTAAAGATCCAATTGATTTTCTTTCACCAACAGTGTTTGTGGGTTTGCACTGGTTTTTTAACAGGAGAATTTTTTTGTCCCTTGGATCATAGTCTTCGTATGAGTCTAAACACAGTTGGAAAAATAGGAAGCCCTGCCTGAAAATATAAATTGCACTGCTGTGCTTAGTCACAAATGGCTGAGGACAATGAGATTTTACAATAAACCAGAAATGTCTGTGTTTTGTTGTGTCAATAAATGTTCCAGTGATGCTCTTAAAGACAATAAATTACTGGTAATGGAACACTATCCTCAGCATGTAGAAGTCATTTTCCACTTCCAGACATTCTCAGATTAGGTTTAAATTGCTATTAAAAAATCCTAAATGTGTTTGGTTGAAGAAAATCTTTTTAATGCCCAGAAATAATCCAACAGTGGCTGGTTGGAGCAGGGTTAGCTGGAGTACTCCTGGGGAGAACAGTTTACACATATGGAAGGGAGCTTGGCTCCAAGAGATCCTTACCACTAGCAGAGGGAACAATACAGAGAGATTTCACAGCCTGTAATTTTTTGCAGCTGCTTCATGGTACTGCTCAGCTGAAGAGAAAACATGTTGTCAGTCTGCTAAACCATCATTGTGAGGGATTGGCTTTATAAGACTGGTCCTGAGGCCGCCTGTCTGGGATGCTCTTGGCTGAGGGGTCTTCATAAGGGTTGTTCAGCAAAAGCCTTTGAGGTGGCAGAAGTAAATGATGGGCATGGCCAGAAAGGCAGGATGGAAGGTGAACAGTGGAAGGGAAAAACCAATAGGTGCAGGAAACAGCTGAAAACAGGCCTCTGGTGTACAACCGTCTGGTGTACAACCATTCACCCTGTTGTAAGCAGAGCTGTTGGTTTCCCCAAAGAGCCACTGAAATCCATGGCAAGTTTATCACGAGAGTTCATGTGCTTGTGGTACCTACAGTCTGGGCCTAAAGGTACAAACACAGGAGTTCTTCCCTCTTTTATTCAGAGCTGGCTTTAGCAATAGAAAATCAAAGCAGGACAAACCCTTTTATTTTTTTTCTTATTATTTCTGCAATACTAAACACCAGAACAGTGTAAATGTTTGCAAGTAAAACAATCTGTGAATAATCTTCAAGACTCCCATACTTTTCCTGGTCCTGCACTGACAAATGAAGAGATAATTAGAGATGCAGAACATTAAGAGGAAGATTTATATTGACCTTCAGAGGTTTTCCAGAAAGAAATCCACAAGGGATTGAGAAGGAATTTCAGAGGGGCTAATTAGCTCTGTGCTCTATGAGAAGTATCACTGGAAAACTTTGACTGTGCTGGATTGCACTGCACTATCTTACAGACTAATGGCCCCAAAATACAGAGCAAATAATTCTTTCCTGATCAGCCCTCAAAACAGAACCCATGCATTCAAATTCAAAATTACATTTCCCTTAGCATAAAGCCTGCTTTTTTTTCGTATTTTACTTTGCTTTGTAGAACCCTGAAATGAAAGCAGAATAAATTGGTGCTTCTAATGGATATATTTCCATTAGCTATGAGTTTGCCCATACATGTGATGCATAGCCTGTGCTGACATAACTGAAAAACAAAGGTTCCCATGTTCTATCAGAAACCATCAAAACTGGCTGTGTTTCCTCCTGTTTTCTATCAGTGCTTTAAGCTTTTGTCTTGTGCAGTCTTAATGTGTAGATAATTTTGCATAGTACTTGTAGGAGTTCATGAACACGGACATGTAATTTCACATTAATATATAAACACTTATATATGTACATGTGGATACATTCTATATGTAAAGTGTGGTCTGTAGTTTTGTTTTCAACCCTACTTAACAAAAACCATGTATAATGTATGCACTGAAACTGCACATTTATATTGCAGCATATTTGACTGAGCTTTTCCTGATGTATTTATTGATATTTTCCATGGGAACATGGAGAGGAAAAGTATTAATAAACTCTGATCCTGGCAGCCATGTTAAATATATTCAGTGAAAGAGGAAGCAAATGTGAAGAAAGTCCTGGCCATTGATTAGCTTGCTGCACATTGTCATGTGACATTTCTCTTGAAAGGGCCAAAACTTTCCCTGTGTCTTATGTCTGCTGACAGTGACAGCTTCTCAGGAGTCCTAAGATGATCTCCCAGTGGTACATGGGCTAGAGGATTTCCACGGATCTTCCAGGGGAAAGCAGTTCAATAAAATGTTTCTTTACACTTGTGCTTTCTTACATGCCTTTATTTTTGCCATTGTATTCAAATATTGGTACTAATGCTACACAGGAGGGAAGTTGTCATGGTGTCAGATGGTTAACAAACCAGTAATTAATGGATAAAATGCAAGCAATCTTGACTGGTTGTGTCTGGCATGTAGAAAGTGGAGGGCACAGGTGTGAAGCAGGTGGCATCAGAGAGCAAAATTCCATCAGCCTTAACACAGGTGGGAAAAGAGTTCAACAAGAGAGGGAGTTTGGGAGATGAGAGTTTGCAGCACTTCTCAGATGAGACTCCACTCAGTCACTGGGAGCCACTGACCAGTACGAACCTCCTTCACAGAGTCAAGGGATGGAGTGATTCAGGCCTTTGATATTGAAAAGTTATCTACAAATCATGGAGCTAGTGCTGAGTCAAATGATGCATCTGTTCAAACTGAGAAGTCATGAACTGTAAAAACTAAGTTGAAGCCAGAGCTTTCCCTGAAAGCATTAAAAAAGCTTAGTTTGGCAACTGGAGATATTTTTTTCTTTAATATAGCAGGATGCAACATAATGGATAAGACCATAGAAGCCATGAAATGGAAAAATGTGATTTGCTGAATGCTGCATTTAAAACCTTCAGTACATCCATCTTTATCCAGGGACCAGCCTGTGAGCAGAAGAGTCTTTCTACAAAGGGAGTGAAGGGATTCCTCTGTGCATGATATTAAGGGTATTAAACTTTCTCCATATAACATTTTCACCTTTCTGAAAAGGAGAGAACTTAAGTAAAATCAGGATTCTGAGATGTGGAATATCTTCTTTGTCATACAATCCTGGCTTTATATAACTTTATCTAACCTATATGGTTTCATACAATTTCCCCTTCAGTTTTTCTGTGTGAACAAAACCAATCTCACATGAAATATTTGTGGCCAGATTTCCATGATCATAAATCCTTCTAGTTCCTCTGCTTTCCACAGCAGCTCACCACAACCGATGTTTTGATCCAAGGCAGGTCAGTTAATCACAGTAAAGCTTAAATATTTAAGGAGAGGAAAGTTCCACAGTTGGATATTCAGACCTGACAAATGTTTAGCATCTTGACACAGAAGATTTGAATGGAGATGACCTTCCTTTCTCACCTCTGGGCATCACTGGAGGGCCCACCTGTGTAAGTGCCAGCCAGCAGCACATCTCAGGAGGCAAGGGGCAGCATCACTGTCCCTCTCCTTCTCCAGGATCTCATGTCCCAGGCAGGGCAGGTCAACCTGCAAACCATCTGTGTGACACAGGGGTGCTGCAGCAAGAGCCAGGCAGCAGCAGCTCCTGCAGATGGGTGGGCCATGGGGCCAAGAGGCTTGGTCTTGCTCTCAGCATGTGACGCTGGCCAGGCCGTGTATTAGATTAGGGATCCACATTTTCCAGTCACCAGACTTTCCCTGCAGGAAGAGTCAGTCACTGTCAATATTCATAAAGCCTGATGAGACCTTCTCAGTGTAAGGCAGAAGGAATGAAAAGTGTTTCCTCATTATGAGTTTCCAGCTCCTCAGTGACATTTGATGAAATCATATTAAGCATAATTATATTTGAGGTGAACACGTCTAAGTTCTAATGAGCCTTTATAGTTATTCATTATCTGATTTCTTCATTTTCATTTTCCAAAGGTTTGTTTGCTTCATTGAGTTAAATTAAAGGAGAGCCTTCCCTTCAACTTTCAGGTCCTTTCTGAGTTTTATGGCTCTATGCTGGCAAATATTTGCACACAGTTTCTTGATTTTTTGTTTCTAGGGGGTCCCATCATATGAACAAATGTTATGAACAAAAGCAGCTTTATGAATAATAAACCCTTCCAGGTTTACAGGCTACATTTTTTGTATTTATTAGAGGAAATTGCTACATAAAGAAAGCGGGCTTTGCAATTTCCAAAATGACTACAGTTATTGGGACAAAATCCAGACACTACAGGTGATTCACACAAGAATTATATACTGTTCTAAAGTATAAATCCCATTTTGAGCACATACTCTGGATTTTAATGGAACTGGACTGAGCAGCACACTGACTTGTACTAAGGATAAATATCTTCTCTGCCACTCTGGGTTTGTTCATTATTTAGGTATCTGATGTGGGAAAAAATTCTGGATTTTAACAGGAGTGTTTATCTTCATTCATTTTTCCCTTCTCTTTCTGTGCCTTTTTCGTTAGGAATCCAGGTTAAATATATCCACTGAAAGCTGCAAATTATATCTGTAACTCTAATTATAATTATTATTAACGATCTAGATGGCCTACAGTAAAGAAGGTGAAGAAGTGAGAAGGTGCTAATTGGCTTCTGTGTAATGATGTGTTTCCCAGTAAGTTTTCCTGATAATCTTATTAAAAACCTTATTTGGGGGAGATGAAGGATGTTTGAAACAGTACATTGTGAACAATCACTATAAGAAAAAGTTTCTGATAAGAAATATGAAGCACCGAAATATTAACAGGACACAATTGTTCAACATTGTATATCTGTAACTGATTAATTTAATAAAATAAATATTCCTAATTTCTTAAAATAAATATTGATTTTTAAAATGTAAAACCTTTTTCCCCTTGTTTTATCTAAGATTATCATTAAGTATTTTGCAGCAGATCCCATGTACTTTGAGAGACAGGCAACCCAAGCCAAGGATCTGGGAATCAAGCTCCTGTAAACTTCAGGAGTTCTGGAAATCCAAAATTCACATCTAAATATTTCTAAATCGCCCTTGAGATTTTTATGAGCTTGATATCTTCTGAATTCTGGCCTGTTCTCATTCTCAGTATGAATGTAAATGCATCTTGAACATCTCTCAAATTTCATCTGTAGTAGGCTACATATTTTGCTTTCCATATTCTTTCTCTTTGTCAGAAATAATCAGGTACTCTAACTTCCACTTTTTTTGCAAAGAAATTACCTGTGATTTAGCTCTGCTAGAGCCTGCATCTACATGAAAGGAGTTTTCAACAGGCCACCTCCATTGCCTCTATCTTCAAATCACAGTATTTGCATAGACTCTCTCAACAAGAATAAATAAAAGAGAGAAAGCAAAGTAATAAAGGCAAAATTCAAGGATAAAAGAAATAATTTGCAATCCTAGTTAAGGCAAAGCATCATGCTACATCTTTGTTTTTCAGCTAACCCAAACCAACTTCAAAGTTAGACTCTAACGGCAGGATCGATATCCATAGCAACTAATTGCATTTACTGCACCTGCTGGAAAGTGCAGTGTCCATGAATACCAGAGTAACCACGTTACCACAAATAGCACAGGGCCTGGCTGAAGGTGTGTCCCTGAGCAGTTCTGTGCCACCAGGATACTTCCACTCTGCTGATGGTCCTCAGGGTCTCCTGTTTTTAAGAGATACATTGTCCTTTTCCTTCTGTTATTTTTGACCAAAAGCATTCACCAAAGAATTAAAGAAGCTCTGTGGTCCTTTCAGCCCAGGATGAGTAAAAAACTCTTGGCACAGGTGGCACATAGAAATTGCTGCTTGCTTGATCATTAGATAATGCCACTTTCTGTTTGTGCTCCTTCATAGAGCTCTCCCTGTTTCTCTTCTGTTTGAAGTAGATTTTATGTTACTCAGGGCAGACATTGCCTTTATATTTTTAGTTATGCAGTGCATAGCATAAAGGACTTCTAGTCCTGGGCTGGAACTTCAAACGACCTCCATACAGGAACTGATACATAATAGGGATTTACTGTTTGCACCACCACTCTATTAGCCAGCCCTGAGCTGAGCAGTTTGTTCCACTGCAGACTGAGCATGACTACCTATGCAGAAACAGCACTTCTAACAACCATTCAGCAGTGCTGTATTTAAAGTGTTTACAAAAGCAGCAGTAATATCCTGTAGTTGAGACTTCTTGTGTATATTGTGCAAGCAGAACATGTCTTCTTGGGATTTACTAAATATTGTAATTCAGTTGAATTTCTCTATGAGACAATAAGCCATTCAGTGTAAATGGCTGATAATATTAGAAACTCTATTCTGTGTGTTTTAGTTCTATTTGATTAAACAGATAACATGCTTCTGTTTCTATTTGTCAGTTCTATATACACAACTTGTAGAATCAGAAAGAGAACAGGGTCTGAAATGTATAGAGGAGATCATCAAACAGCAACAAAGACATCTTTTAAATGTTAATATTTCCCTTCTGGGTCCTATAACCATTGCCAAGAATTGCCTATGAATATATGTTCCTGTTTAAAGCACAGTGGTTTGGTGATAGGTGTTCAAATGGTACCTTTGGGGAACAGATCTTGCTCTTTTTAAAATTTGTTTGTCCAAAACAAATTAATTGATGAATGTTCATTAGTATTCACCAAACTGATGTCCTTGGTCCTGTGTAACTTAATTTTGTCAGTGCTTTCCAGTCATTCCTTTCTAATAGGAGAGGCAGCATTCGCTGGGCAGATAGCAAAATTAATACTGGGACTCATTCTTTGTGCACGTACAGCCACCATCTCCCTCTGTGTATGAATGGCACTTCTGTTTTTTCTTACTCTTATCTAACAATAACCATTGCCTGGAAAATATGGCCTGTTGCAGCTCCAAGTCATGGAGTCACAAACACAGCTTGTGCAAACGTAAATGAGGACATTGACAAAGCCCAGAGTAATAAATCTGTGTTGGGAAGATGAATTTGGGTGTCAGTTTTTACCCTTCTGTGCAGCCCTGGATCTGCAGAGCAGCCCAGGGGACACAGAGCTCACGCTGCCCTGTTCTCTGTCACTCTCTTTCCCCCTTGGAAGCCTTCACTGGCAGTTTCATGCTGCTCTATTCAACATTAATTTCTGTCTGAACTGATGGGAGAACTGTCCTGGAGGAGGTGGGGGGAGAGGAAAGGGGACAGACACGGAGGATGGGCACAGGGGAAGGGCATGATGGCTGCTGTGTTTGCTCTGCACGCTCAGCCCCTGCCCTGTCTGGTCCTTCAAAAGCACACACAGAGAAACCCCTGCAAGCTGCAGGGCTGGTGAACTGTGGGGACAGGGAAAGGGGCAGCATGGGGCCATCAGCAGGAATCTGCACCTGTTCTCCCCTCTCCTCACACAAAGGTACCCTAAGGTCACATGGTCTACTCCATGGCCCAGGAATGACACTTAGGAGAATTCACCACTGGTTAACATCTTTTCCTCCCCAGTCCCAACAGAGTGATCCACAATGTACTGACTGCCATTGCTGGTGGCCATTCTGTTTTCCTGTGCATTGTATTTCCTCCTGTTTTCAGGGCAGGGAAAGTTCAGGAGCTGGAGCAACATTTATAGGGGTGGGAAGGTCATTGTTATTCCAGCATGGGGCTGCTCTGCAGGAACTGACATTTTGTGCATTTACATCAGATCTGCCTCATGGAGTTATAATCAGCCATGCTACCAAGACTACAAGCTGGACTGATTCAAGTCCCATGGCCTCTACCATTGTAACTTAAACTCCACTAAAAATAGCAATAATAAGAGAAACTGGCGACATTTAAGCAGAAGTCTGAGCTGAGTATGAGCAAGGATGGAAGAGAACAAATATAAGATTATCTGTCCTTTGAAACACCCACCTTTCTGCCAATTCAAATATTGACCGGCTACAGAATAGGAAAAATCACTGCTTGCAGTGGGATGAAAATGGTGGAGTTTGCTTCAGAGATAACCCAGGAAGCAAAAATGATGTTTGGAGGCTTCCAACAAAGGCCAGGGCTCCAAAGCAGAAAAAAGGCACTATGTGCATTGAGGGGGCTATCTCAGGGATGCTTTTCAGTGTGGAATCTGAGTGAAGACATAGATTTCACCTCCAGGCTGCTATGTGATATTTAGTATATATAGAATAGGATATTCTGAAGTTGGAAGGGACCCACAAGGATCACTGAGTCCAACTCCTGGCCCTGCACAGGAGTGACACTGGCTTTGAAGACGGGTTGTTAGAACATCCTCGCCCTCAGCTGTTTCCATGGGCATGGTGTGAAATGGATGGGAAATTGATATGTCTGAAAAGGAAACTTGTTCATACAGGATATCCTTCAACTAGATCCATTCCCTAATCCAGCTCCCAGCTCAGTCACACAAGCAGAAGAGCTGTTAGAAGTTGTGTGGGGTAGCACAGGGAACAATGGGCTGAAAGGGTCATGAGATATAAGGAAAAGGGAGGAAGAGACAAGGAATGCAAGGTCAAGACTATAAGTGCCACAGTACCAATGCTCACCCTTTCACAACATCAATCATGGTCTTGGCATAGCAGTTTTCTGGAACATGTGCACAGAAGTGCATCAAGTGGTTTCACCCATTGAGAACAAAGGTGTCTGGGCTCCTCCCTCATCAGCGCTGACAGACGGGTTGGAAATGACAGTTTCTGTCCTCTCTTCACAGAGAGGTCTTGACATGACTTAAATTGCATAATTCTTTCTATCTCCAGTCACTCCAGTTATGTAGGATGAATATCACCATTTGCAATCACCTTCAGGGGGTAGTTCCATGGACCTTGCCCCCAGAAGGATTCAGCATCAATTTCTACACATCTACCTTAGCAAGCAGTAGGAGCAGGTGGCACACCTGGCCGTGTTCTGTCTCCTCCTGTCCACCCTGCCCATGTTTCGGGGGTTAGGTCTCGTTTGCACCTGTGGAAAAAGCAGCCATCACAATGGGAGCTCTTCAGGCATGTTGCTATGTTTGCACTCTGTGGTGCAAATCCAAAAGCAACAAGTTAGAAAAAGCAAGATTCCCTTCCAAATGCACTCCTGGTCCAAACAAAACTCCTGGAGAAGCCATATTCCTACCTACCCCACATTACTCTTATTCCTCACCTATTTCCAGAAAGCAGAAAGGGTGAGCTCTTGTGGCTTCTTGATTTTAAGAATTATATTGCTAAAAGCAAGTCAAGTATAATGGATTTTTTTTATTTTTTCTTTCTCTGTTCCTAGTTCTGAAATGGTAACAAACACCTTCCCACTGAACTCACAAAGTGATGATCTATCTTAAACTACCACTTGTATATGAGATATGCTTGGTGACATGACTTACAAGAGCTTCCCTGTCTTCCAACACACTCTGAGGTCAACACTGTTCTGACAGTGTTAGGGTTTGTTTTGACCATTATTTTAATTGTAGTGGGATAGGAGTTGGTTTAGTTTGCCTTTTTTATATTCCTTTTTTGTCACTTCAAGATGGAAAAACTTCAAAATAAGTCCTTGTGTCTGAGATGTTTGTTTTCTAATGCTAGAAAGGCCTGTAGAGATCAATTATGAGAACAAAGAACTAGAGTCCAGTCACTCCTCCAGTACTAATTAAGTCTTTTATCCTGTGTTGAACAAACAGCATATTAGGCCTTGCCACAGTCCTCAGAGGTGTTATTACTACACTTCAATGGATGAGGGCAATAAAACCAAGGAAGGCTACAATTTGCTTTTGATCATTTAGCCAAAGGGATGCAAAGTGAAAAATAGAGCATAAAATGTTCAATTCTAGATCATGCTCTGTTGCCATCAGCCAGTGCTTCCCCTGCTGGCACACACAGCTGTGAGGGAAGTGGTTCTCCCTTCTTGTCCTTCCTCACGCAGGAACAAGAATTGCAAAGACCTCAGTTTTCACTGGCTGCCTCCCATACGAATTTAGATGGGTCTGGCTTAGGAACTGACACTTTGTCCCCTCCTCTGTCCCTGCACTGGGCAGTAATCTCCAGGTTCCACTGAAGGAAACTCTTTTTCTCTGCAGAGGAATAGAAGAGGAGAGGCAGAGAAGCAGAGGAACAGCACCAGTGTGCACTCAGCAGACCCAGCTGCTGGTTCTGGCTCTGGCCCTGAGCTGGTGTATGGCTTTAAGACTCCTATGCCTCAGTTTACCTACTCAGATGGCCATAATTAAGAAATTTGAGATATTTCAATATTTTCTATATATTTTTTTCTAAAAGGAAGTATTGATTGAGGAGCATCCTAAAATCTATGACCTCTCTATGTAGATAAATGCACAGAACCACACCAAATGATCTTTAGGGTCACTTTGAAACTAATAACAGATGGACTATTCTGTGTGAGCATTAAGTACTTTGCTATTCTTTCTTTCCTAAACTTTATTCATATGCTTCTCCTTTAAAAGTCCCCAACTCACAACTCCCATTATTGAGCAAAGAAGCTTGTTCCTAACGTTGCATAGAATTTTCTAAGTGATTCTCTACTAAAGCAGATGAACATTGTGGGACAAACGAGGGGTTTTGTCTCCATCTCAACCGTGCCATCTGCTGGTACTGGGGCTCCCAAAGGAACGAGGTCTGCTTGCACCATCTAGTGGCTTCAGGTAATCGAGCCAGAGGGATTTTCTATTCCCAGCCCTGATCACCAACAAGCCTGAATAACTAAAAATAGAGACGAGGTATTTGCTGTTTCAGGTAATAACTGTAAACGAACATAGAAAATACAAAGAGCAAACTTACCTACACTACTGTAAGGATAATTTTTTAATAATAAATTCGTCTCCCCCCCCCGCTCTGGTTTTTACACACAAGAACTGTGCCATCATGCCAGGATTCCTTTTATCCCAAAGAGCCTGCCTGCCCTACCTCACTGACTGCCTCCACCAAAGGCCTCTGGCACCAGAACAAAAAGAGAAGTCAGAAATTTAGCTCCTAGCACAGTGTTGTTAGGTAAGGACTTGGGATACTTATTAATATTTATGGCTCAATTTATTTTCCAAGCTAAGCACATGACCTGATAAACCACCTGGACCAAATTCTTTGTAAATGACATCCTTCACTCAGAACAGCCTTCGAGTCATGTTAGAGCACAATCACACAATTACTTGGAGAGCCTTTCTAGGAATCTAAGCCCTTACTCATTGCCATAACATATTTGTTTTGACTGTCCTGAAGATTGCCCTACACCTGGCACAGGCAACAGAGTTTATGTGCTAACAATCTCTCAGCTGAAAGGTTAATGAGTCTGACGTTGCTAAAATGTTTTGATTGATCAACAGTTTGCCATGACACATCAGCTTTTATTGCCGTTGGAAGAGCAGTTAAACTTTGCATGCCCAGGAGCAGGGGAGTCACAGAGCACATGAGGATGAGGGTGGTGGCAAGGTGAGGGAGCAGCTCACCTGTGAAGCAGGGACCATCCTCCTGCCGTCAAAGACCATGGAAGCAGATACTTTTGTGCAGTATTTACACATGTAGGCTCTTTCTCTCAGGAGGATATCAAGATGAAAAAATCCATGTAAAACAGCACACATTTAGGTTGAAACCTTAAGCAAGTTCATTTGATCTCTCCTCTGAGGGTCTATCGGTTTCCCTCTGTCCCCTCTCACCAAATAAAAAGCATTCAAGTGTGGTTGCTCTCCTGATTGATGTCTTTTCTGCACCTGTTCCAGCTGGGCTCTAAGGCAACTCTTGTCTGTGAACAAGTGATGCTCTTGGACTGATGAATAAAGATTCTCTTACTGTAAATCACTTAATCTTGGCAATATAATAATATGACTATAAACAGTTCTAAGCACTTCTCTGACATACATGCCTTCTAGTCCAGTTTCATAAAATGTGCTTGATGATTTGCAATTTTATCACATTTCTCTTTCCTCATTCTGGTGAGGGGAAAAGTGTTTTCCTCACTCTGTGCTTGTCAAATTCTTGCTGTGCTGGATTACTCTGCTCTTGCAGCTTTCCAGGCAACTTCAAGCACCTTAAACAAGAGCTACCCAGATCACTGCTGAAAGCTAAATTAGTGTCTGAAGACTGACAAACACACACTTTTCTCAGTATTCAGAATCATCCAAGAGGTTTCTGCAGATTTCACTAAAGGTATTTAAAAATACTAACACTCAAAACTAATGCATTGGTCAGGCATTGATTGTTGGTCAGGTCAAGTGTCCACGAGCTGGACCACAGCTGGTGGGGTGAAGTGACACAGCTG